>JAQQSY010003959.1:0-12623 GCA_028646535.1 Procyon lotor
TGCATCCGGTGTGAGCCGTGGCACCCGAAAATGACACCAAGTATGAACCAAGCATAAGGCCGCAACACACTTTACGGGACATGGCAACATGATACAAGAGTGGGTTACAGATGGCCACATAGCGATCATAGGCCATCGATGTCAGCACACAACATTCAGAAATAGCAAAAAAAACAAAAAAATAGAGCTGGGACATGCACCCCCTGTAGGAGATAATATTCTTCTTTGATGTGAAGTTAATCAGCATTTTGGGTGTAAACACAGAAGAATAACAGAGGTCTATGAAGGATAAATTGAAGAGGAAAAAGTACATGGGGGTGTGGAGGTGTGAATTCAGCCTGATTAGAGTTATCAAGCCCAAATTTCCCAACACAGTGACCACATACATGACTAGAAACAGACAGAACAGGGGCAGCTGGAGATCTGGTAGGTCTGTGAGCCCCGCCAGAATGAATTCAGTCACAAAAGAGGCATTTGTAGGAGCCATTCTTCTCCAAGGGGATCTGTGAGTATAGGGAAACAGGATTATATTAGAAAAAAAGCTAGTTCTTCCCACAGTACCTCGACCTACAAAAGGGAATTAATCTTGTAACACTGAAAAAATAAAAGTATTTGGGGTGGGGAAAAAAGGGAATATATACTGGGAATATCTGAGGGATGAGACTAACCAAATCTAGATCCAGAAAATCTGCCTTTACATCTATGATGATACTAAGAAACACTAACTCCCCCTTTTATTAGAGGTTTATAAGCTAAATAAAGCAAATACCACACAATTTAGCCTTTACCAGGGAAGTCCAGTCCTACCATATACAAACATGATGGCTGGAAAAACAAAGGGAGAAGGGAGAAGCAGGATGGACCAAGACACTATTGACCTTCTCTGGACTCATCATCTCTTCCTTCACTTCAGCCTCTGATAAGGTAAAAATGCAAGCAAAGATCCTCTAACCTGGTACTGGTTTCTAATGCACATGAGACTTGGGAAGTAGGGACTAAGAACATTTTTTCTAGTCCAAAATTAAAGGGACCAGAGTCTAGGACAGGTTAAGTTACTGCCCCATGTCACAGAGTAAAAGCCATAAATTCAGAAGAGTGAGAGTTCTATCCAGGGAGAGGGAACTTACTGACAAAGATATTGTACCCTTGTACCCCTTAACTCTCTGAACATACCTCCAGGTTCCCTTGAACTGGTTCATCCTCACTTGAATCTCAGAACTGCTGCATATCATTGACCTCTGGATTTCCATCTCACAAGAGGGACATTCATATAAAGGGAATTTAAGAACTCACCTTCCTTAGGTCACAATATCTCAGTACTTCCTTATCATTGTCTTTACCCCTGAAGTCCTGAAAGGGCAATTTCTGGTTCTGAGGCTTTGGTCCCTTTGTTCTAAAAGGATGTTGCATACACTCAATATCAGTGATGCCCCAGAAACCTTTCCAAACTACAGGTCATAATTTCTGATTATGACTTTGAGTTCTCTCAAGCAGCAGGGGAAAATCGTCTTTATTTTTATCTTGTTTGCCACTTGATAAAATAATGTTGACTGAATGTGAGTTTAATGACACAATGCACCTGCTTATAAGCAGAGTAGAAGCTTGCTCCGTCTTTTCCCCTTGCGATTAGATTCTATGTGGAAAAGGGAAAGAAGAGGATTGTATTTACACCCTGGATCATGCATCTGTCTTTAGTTCCTTAGGGACTCCGAATTTACTCAAGGTTTTTCATCACTCTAGGGATTTTCCATCTCCCAAGACAGAGCCAGAAATGAACTCGCATCTCCCTGTCATCTTCATCTCTGAAGGGAAATCTATTATACTGTTTATTTCCCTCTTTCTTCCCATATCCTAAATGGAAACTTTTCTCCAAGGGTTCTGCCTCCAAAATTCTTTATTCCTTTATCTGAAGGAATCTACTTTTTCAAAAGGGAGCATTCACATCAATTGTCTCTTTTTTGAGAACCTCTAACATAATTTGCCATGTCATATATTTCTTCTAACATTTTTACTCCTAAACATCTACTGGAAATGTGTACCTGACCATTCTGCCGAGTTTTTTGTAATATTTCAGTGAGAGCTCATCTATTTCTTCTCATCACACATACACACAAAATAATAGAAGCTACAGAGTTAGAGAGTGTGTGTATGAATCCTACCTTCACTATTACTAAACCCCACTAAATTGCCACTAAACTCCAGGCAAATTTCTTAATTTCTTTTTTCCTCTGATTTATCATTGTACAATACGAATGTAAAAAATAATACCACTTTGACTCAATTGTTATGATGATGGTAAGTAAAATGGCCAGAATAGTGCTTGTTCCATGGTAAAGTCAATTAATGTTAGCTGCCTTTATATAGGTTCTCATAAATTCCAAGAGATCATCACCACTTCACTGGTGCTCCAATAAATTGTAAGTTCTATAAAAATAAGCATCATTTTTGTCTAATTTACTTGTTAAGTATATATAATGTACATACTAGGAAGTCAATAAATATTTTTGAAAATGATGTGGTTCTCTGGTTGCAAACCTTCAGAATATTTCCATATATCCCACATGCTAAACAATAGAGTCTATAACCACAATGATCTCCATCCCTTTCCTCAACCGCCACACAAATTCAGGAAGTTTTGAGGTTTTAACTCTACTACTGAACTGTAGTGGCTCCTAATTATTTTCTAGCATTTCCACAAATGCCCTCTTATTTTACCATCTAAGCTGCTGCTAGAATGAGCTCTGAAAGCTCAGATCTGTCATTCCCTAGTTCAAGAACTTTCAATCAATCTCCATTATCTGGGACAACTGAAATTTTGTCATGAAAGTCAATCTTGAAACTGTGATTTAGCCTCAGTATAACTAAAGAAGAAATTGAGTCAAAGTTTTTTTTTCCTTTCCATCTTTACAGGGTATAATTTTAAAATAATAATTTCATATACATATGTATGTATTTTAAAGGTTTTTATTTATTTATTTGAAAGAGAGAGCGTGAGAAAGAAAGCACAAGCAGGGGAGAGAGAGAGGCAGACTCCCCACAGAGCAGGGAGCCAGACTCGGGGCTTGGTCTCAGGAGCCTGAGATCATGACCTGAGCTGAAGGCAGCTGTTTGACTGACTAAGCCATCCAGGTGCCCCATAATTTTATATATTTAAAATACAAGACTTGATTTTTATTTTTTATTTTTATTTTTTTAAAGATTTTATTTATTTAATTGACAGAGAGAGAGATCACAAGTAGGCATGAGAGGCAGGCAGAGAGAGAGGGGAAGCAGACTCCCTGCTGAGCAGAGAGCCTGACGCGGGGCTCGATCCCAGGACCCTGAGATCACGACCCGAGTCGAAGGCAGAGGCTTTAACCCACTGAGCCACCCAGGCGCCCATTGATTTTTATTTTTGCAAACATTGTCAGATAATCGTCACAATCAAGTTAAAGTACCTATCACCTTACATAGTTACCTTTATTTTTTCCTTTTTTAAAAATTGTGTTATGTTAGTCACCATACAGTAAGTCATTAGTTTTTGATGTAGGGTTCCATGACTCATTGTTTGCATCTAACACTCAGTGCTCCACGCAATCTGGGCCCTGCTTAATACCCATCACCAGGCTCATCCTTTATTTTATAGTGCAAACATTTCAGATCTACCCTCTTTGCAGATTTAAAGTATGCAATATTGTTAACTGCAGTGACATTGGTGTACATTAGATCTCCAGAACTTATTCTTCTTACATAAAGTGTTTGACCAACACTTTACAAGGATTCCTTTTTTTCCTACAAACTCACCAATGCCTATTATATATTATATTTTGATAATAGCCATTCTAACAGACATGCAGTGATATCTCATTGTGGTGTGCATCTGTATTTCCCTGGTGATTCGTGATACTGAGCATCTTTTCACCTACCTGTTGGCCACATACATGCTTTCTTTGGAGAAATGTGGTATTCGGGTCCTTTGCCCACTTTTTCAAAGAGTTATTTCCTTTGTGATGGTGTTATTATTATTTTTAGGTGTTCCTTGCTTATTTTGGATATAACTTTTTAACAGATATATACAAGTATTTCCTCCCCTTCCATAGGTTGCCCTTTCATTTTGTTGATTGTTTCTTTTGCTCTGAAGAATTTTATTTGATATAATCCCACTTATCTGTATCTTTGCTTCTGTTGCCTTTGTTATGGTGTCATATCCCAAAAAATCTTCCATTTTATGCAAGAATTAATTGTGGTTTTCTCATATATTCCATTGGTCTCCCTATCTTTATGCAATACCACACTGCTTTGATTACTGTAGCTTTTATAAGTTTTGTAAACAGGAAGTATGAGTCTTCCTGCTTTACTCCTTTTCAAGATTGTTTTGGCTGTTCAGGGTCCCTGAGTTTCCACACGAATTTTAGGACAGGTTTTTCTATTTCTGCAAAATAAAATCATTGAAATTTTGACTTGGATTGTGTTAAATCTGTGGATCACTTTGGGTAGCCTTAACATCTTAACAATGGTAAGTCTTCCAATCCATGATCATAGAGTATGTTTCCATTTATTTATGTCTTCTGTACTCACTTCCAGCAATGTTTTTTTGCTTTCATCTTACAGCTCCTTTATTTCTTTGGTTAAGTATTTGTTCTATTTGATGCTGCTATAAATGGAACCGTTTTTTTTTTAATTTCCCTTAAGCATTGTTTGTTGTTAGTGTATATAAAGGCATCTGATCTTTGCGTGTTGACTTCGTATCCTGCTACTTAGTCCTAAGTTCCTTTGTGGTTTTAATTTCTATCAACTCTTTAGAATATTCTACATATAAGATCCCAACCTTTGAGAAAAGAGATATCTTTCCTTCTTCCTTTCCAAGTTGGATACTATTTATTTCTATTTCTTGCCTAATGTCCTGACTAGAAGTTCTAGTGTTGTGTTGAATAGAGGCTGTGAGAGTGAGTGTCCTTCCCTCGACCCTGAACTTTGAGAAAAAGCTCCCAGATTTCAAACACAGCTTTTATTCTGTTGAAGTAGTTTCCTTCTAGTCTTAGTCTGTTGAAAATTTTTATCATGAAAGGATGTTGAATTTGGTCCAGTGCTTTTTCTGAATCAATTGGCATGACTGGGTGTGTGTGTGTGTGTGTGCGTGTGTGTGTGTATCCTTCATTTTATTCATGTGCTGGGTTACTTTGATCAGTTTCATATGTTGAACCACCCTTGCATTCCAGTAATAATCCCACTTTTTATAATCCACTAAACATGCTGCTGCATTTCATCTGCTAGCATTTGTTGAGGATGTTTACATTAATGTTCATTAAGGGTAGTGGTCTATAGGTGTCAATTCTTGTAGTGTCTCTGTCTGCCTTTGGTATTGGGATAATGACTCAAATACTGAGTTAGGAATTGGGCCATTCTTTCACATTTATGAAAAAGCTTGAGAAAGACTGATGTTAAATGTTTATTATATTAATAGTAGTAAATGCATATGAAATGTTTGTTAGAATTGACCAGTGAAGTCATGAGGTCAAGGACTTTTTTTAATGGTAGATTTTTAATTATTGATTCAATATCCTTACTAGTCATAAGTCTATTCATATTTTCTATTTCTTCATGATTTAGTCATGGTAGGCTTTGACTTTCCAGGAATTTACCCATTTTCTCTATGTTATCCAATTTGTTGGCATGTAATTATTCATAGTACTCCTTTATAATCTTTTTTATTTCAACAGAAGTGGTTATAACACCCACACCATCACTTCTGAGTTTTCCTTCACATTTTAAAAGGTTTTAAGTTATATGAAAAATGTCCTACATAATAAAGAATTGAGAGTATGTTATAATTTACTATGCAGAGTTGAGAGTATGTTATAATTTACTATCCAGACCCCTTCACCAAGTTTCAAAAATTATCATTTCATAGTTAATCTTGTTTACCTTGTGCTCCATAATTACTCCACCTCCTCCCCAACTGGGTTATTTGGAAGAAAATCCCAGATATCATATTCCCAAAAGATACGTATTTATTAAAGTTATAATAATAAAATTACTTTGCACCTAAATTAAAATAATAATGTCTTAATATTTTCAAATGTCTAATCAATATCTCAATTTCCCTGATTATAGGCAAGGATTTTAACACAGATTCACATTAAAAATGTAAGGTACAGCCATGTGAAAAAGTTAGTGGATATAGTTGGTCCATTCTGAAAAACTTGCCCTGCAATATCCTTTTATCAATTAAAAGTAGTGATGGATGATATAAACAGTTTATCCTCTGTGTAACACACAAAAAGAAAATTTTGTAGAGCTCTATTGATCATTGTATTAATTATAAAGAACTCTCTTCATTGCTTTCTTTCCAACTGATAGCATTAACAAGCTTGTTAAAGTACACATAATATTCTGAAAAGTGTGGCATTTCCCGAACTCCATAGCCTCACTATCCAGGAAATGATCACAGTAAAGAAAAAAAAAAAAAAAAAAAGATTGTGAGGAAACATCTCTTTGTAACTCACTCTGCTTACCCCCGCTTTAAAATCAAACTTCTCCAGGGACAGGTCCAGTTTTCTAGTTGGGCATCAAAGCCCATAAGATAATCTCTTTTGGGAAGGCATCTTGGCTAAGGACATTATTCCCATGAAATTCCCATTTTCAAACTTATTCTGGAAAAACTCTCTAGAAGTTCTCTTATTCACAATTCTCCTTTCATCTCTTCCATTTCTTTGTGAGATGAACATTAATTAAAACACTGGGCTCTGCATCATTGGCTGGGTGTTCTTGAGCAAGTTGCATAATTGTTTCTTCTTCCAAAGAACTGGTTAAAGACACATATCTTTTAATATAATTTGTAAAGAATGTGGCACATGTATAGGCCACAGATTTGACTTGACCAAAGGGAGGAGTCAAATTGAAAGGAGTCAAAGTGAAAGAATAATCCCCAATCAGGACAAGACTTTTGCCATATATTTTTGTTTGTCTTTTCAAAGCAGGAATGGATCTTCCTTTGCAAAAGGAAATCCCTGGGTTTTTATTTTATTTTTCTTTATTTTATTTTATTTTACTTTATTTCTTCAGTGTTCTAGAATTCACTGTTTATGCACCACACCCAATGCTCCATGCAATACATGCCCCCCATATTACCCACCACCAAGGGAATCCTTGTTAACACATTAACACAGTTAGGCAAACAAAGAATCTTGACATTGCTCATGATACTCTATTCTGTAGCCAAGAATATTATTGTATGATTTTTAATCACAATCACAATCCATGGTTACATAGACAAGTGGTGGCAATTTCAATTCCGTTTAAGACAAAATACCAATTGACCACTACTGAGTGGCATTCATTGTTAGTAGGGATTGAAGAAGGTGAGCAGAATAGTGAATAGTGTGGCTCATTCATTCCCAAACATCCTCAAGAATAAAAGAAAGAAGCTAGGTTCAACAAGGTATTCACTTCTTTTACCTATATGTGACTAAAAATCAAGAATAAGAATTATTAAAAGAACCCTAAAATTTTCTGCAGTTTTTTCACCACTATACTGTGTCCACAGTTTTTATCATACCTTCTCTGTTTTAATGCAATTATAAGTAATAAAACCCTTGAAACAGGAAAGTGCTCTGCGTAATTGTTTCAGAGAAAGCAAAAAAAGAAATGAACTCGTAAGACAGCATGCTACTTGATGGCTTACCTTGGATGGGAAAGACCAGAGAAAAAATAATAGGTAGTGCTATCCTTAGATAGGGGAGGTTATCCTAGTGTCTTCAACTCATACAGGGAATAAAGATCAGTCTGGGTTCACCTTGGAACTGAGGATGACCCTCAAGTCCAAGAACAGGCCCACATGTTAACATCAAGTAAGAAGAGAAAAGTGAAATTAAAGTAAAAATCCTGCCAAAAAAAACTTTAGAAAGGTAAGGAAAAAGAAAAAGAATATGAAGAAGAGGATAAGGAAGAGCAGAAAGTGGAGAAATAGACACAGCAAAGGAGGGATAGATGGTTCTGCTCAGTTGGTAATTCTCTTCAGGGTTTTCCTCAGAGCAAGTTTGATATCTTTGTTCCTGAGACTGTAAATAAAAGGGTTGAGCATGGGCACCACATTGGTGTAAAACACTGAGAAAAATTTCCCTTGGCCCACAGACCCGGCAGATGATGGTTTGACATGAGTGAGCAACCCAAATCCATAGAACAGACCAACAGTTACTAGGTGGGAGCCACAGGTGCTGAAGGCTTTGGACCAACCCTGAGATGCAGAGATGTGAAGGACATTGGAAAGAATCAAAATATAAGAAACACAGATAATGAGACTAGATATAATGACAACTGTGCCCACAATAACAGAAATCACAAGCTCACTGGCATACGTGTTGCTGCAGGAGAGCTGGAGGAGGGGGAAGATGTCACACATGTAATGGTTGATGACATTGGAATCACAAAAGATCAGCCTGACCACGCACCCTGTGTGGACCATGGCGCCAGCAAACCCCATCACGTATGAACCAGACATGAGCAGAGAACAGACCTGAGGGGACATGGTGACTGTATACAGCAGGGGTTTACAGATGGCCACATAGCGATCGTAGGCCATGGCTGTCAACACATAGCACTCAGAGTTGACAAAGAAACAGAAGAAAAATAGCTGAGTCATGCATTCTGCAAAGGAGATGATGTTCTTCTCTGAAATAAAGCTTATCAGCATTTTGGGAGTGAAGACAAATGAATAACAGAGATCAATAAAGGACAGATTGAAGAGGAAAAAGTACATGGGGGTGTGAAGGTGTGAATTCAGGTAAATTAAATTAATTAAGCTCAAATTGCCCACCAAGGTGACCACATAGTTCACCAAAAACAGAAAAAACAGAGGTAGTTGGAGTTCAGGTTGGTTTGTTAATCCCATAAGGATAAATTCAGTCACAGAGGAGTCATTTTCCACAGCCATTCACTTCCCAGGTGTGATGTGCAGGAACAGAGGTAGAAGGTGGCATTAACAATGGACCCTCGCTTTTTATCTCCAGAGGGAGAGATGGATCTGCTGGTTTACAAGCACAGGGGTGTCATGCAAGGAATCCACGGAGCAAGACTTCTTCTGATTATTCCTAATGATTCCCCATTTTCTTCTTTACTCCCATTCATGCATTTGGTGCAGAAAGAATATTGATAGACCCCCAATGTCTCTGCACATCATTTCCTCCCTTCTCCCCAGTTTCCATCCTGGTAATAAATTAATAAATTGGTGGTGTTACCCTCATCTTCCTTTTCCTGGAGGCTTCACTCTGCTGGTCCTTAAGGCCAATAGGACTACTCTACAGTTCTGGGGTGTCAAAGTCTCTGATAAGAAAGGAGGCAATACATATCAGCACAGCCTTCAGTCTTTGACATGCTAAAAGAGGTATTTTGGAGAACAGGCCATGATCTCTACATGAGAATTTGCCCAGAAGTCCTCTTCATTGCAAGGAGGAAAACCACCTTATATGAGCTCTAAAATAATCAGTTGACTCAAATGGGAATCTATTCCATGACCTGTAGTTCTGTGAAAACTGATTAGAAGCATAGAAAATTATTCTCTCCCTCATTATTTCCTTTCAAGTTAAATGAGTCCACTGAGGGTAGAAATTACTGAACCCCTATTCATATTCTGTGTCACAGTCCTAACACTGGATCCTTTGAGACTCAATGTTTTGCTCAGTTTATAATTTCACAATAGGAATTCCTAATCCCCAGTGCAGAGGAGTGAGTGCCTCCCTTTGTCACTTCCTTCATCGTTCCCTGGAGTCACAGTTCTAAGAGGAAAGTCTGAGGCACAGTCACTTGCCATTTCTAGCACTTTCCTGAAGTCTCTAGGACTGCATTAGTAAAACATCAATCATAGCTTTAGCACTGTCCATGCTTTTCGATTTCACATCTATAAAAGGATGTCCTAGCAAAGTGGTTAAAGAGTGGGAGTGTTGGGGTGGGCTTGATGGGTGATGGGTATTAAGGAGGGCACTTTGATATGATGAGCTCAAGGTGTTGTATACAAGTGATGAATCACTGAATTCTACTTCTGAAACCAATATTGTATTGTATTCTACCTAACTAGAATTTAAATAAAAATTTTAAAAGAAAAAATAATAATAAATAAATAAAAATTTTTAAAAGAGAGAGAGAGAATGTAGGAGTGGGCCACATCTGGACTTCAAAATCCTTAATTGTGAGATTGAAGACAGTGATATAACTTCTCTGGCCCTTGATGTATATTTTCGTATCTATTTAATATCTATGTACAGATATAAAATGAGTTTAGTAAAGGAGCAATCTCATAGGGTTGTTGTGGGGACTAAAGGAGTTAAATCACATAAAGTATCAGAAACATGCCTGACACATAAAAAGAGCCTGATAAGTGTTGGTATCCCTCCCCTACTTCCAATTCATATTCATTATATCGAGGTTTTTCAACTACTGATGTTTGGGACTAGATAATTCTTTTTATTTTGAAGCTGTCCTTGTATCAGAAGAAGAAAGCATCCCTGGCCTCTACCCATTAGATCCCAGTAGTATTCCCCACCACCACGTGTGACAATCAAAATGTTCTCCAGACACTGGCATGTGTCCCTTGGGTGGCAAAATCACTCATTTTGTGAAGTGCAGATCCATATATAGATCTATAGCTGCATGTATATGGACTTCCATAAATGCCTCTCAAAAAGTTCTATCTTATGTGCCTCAAGCTCAAAGTGCTCAAAACTAAATTCAGCATTTTTTTTGCCGTCACCCAGGCAACTAATCTACAAACTAAACTTAGGGAACTTCCTCTCACTGGCCATCTTCATCCAGTCTCTAATTCCCAGAGAATTCAACTCCTTGAAAGATTTGGCTTTCCCTCTTACACAGCTTCTGTACTCTCGCTTCATCTCCAATTCAAATTACTCTAATAGTTTTCTAACTAAGGATCCTACTAAGATGAAAATTTGTAACTTTTTTTTTTTTTTTTTACCTCAGGTCATCACTGTAAAAACATGCCCACTCTCTTCTTGCTCTCCGTTCCTAATTCCTACTCTTATACAGTTATAATAGTAAATTAAGTGAGTTAATGCCACTTTTAATCCCTTTTTTGTCATATTAGTGAGTTTCAAGAAGAAATAGAGACAAGTTGCTTACATGAGTCTTCCATCTTTAATCAGAGTCGTCCACTGTAATTCTAGGATGAAACCTAAAAGCATACTAAGTCCACAGGAACCTGGAGTCTGGAATGTAATGTTCCAGGTCTTGAGAGTTCTATTCTACCCAAAGTAGATGGTGCATGAGGGCTAAAACTCCATAAATAGACTCTCTTTATTTTAGAGATTTTCCTGACTCATTCATTACATTTAATGAACAATTTCTGAGCATCTAGACTATAAGACAGAGTGAACACACACAAAATGAGTTACAGATCTTGACCCAATGATTTCTCAATATAACTAGAGTGATAACCAAGGAAACAGATTTGTACTGCTATTAGTTATCACTAGCCGGTCACAGTGCTAGATTCTCTATTCACCTTCCCTCATGTCCCCCTCATGCTCACCCTCTAAATCAGGCAGGAGAGATTAAATGATTGCTCCATGGTAAAAAAAGCAAGTGCCAGAGCAACATATTTAAGTGTCTATGAAGCCCGAACTGATTGCTTTGACCACTATACTGAGCAGAATTGCGCGGTATATGTGGAATATTTTGCAGAGGGTACATTAAGAATCCTTCAAATTAAGTGACAGAAATTCAGGCTGAATCTGTCTTGATAAGCCAGCCTACATCACAGAAGTGTTAGTGTAAGTGTTTAGTGTAAAGCAGCTAAACTGAGGACGTACATGGTTCCTTGCATAGTTGTATGGGACCAAGACATTCATGTGTATGTCTCTCTTCCCACTTCCTGTTCTGCTTGGTTCTCTTCAGTTTCAATGTCAAATGGGTTCTCCCATGTAGCAAAAAGAGAACCATCAAAATCCCTACATTTAATCTTACCAACTCAGTAACTCTAGGGAGAAAAGAAAAGTTAAAAAGAAGTAGTTATGGTAGAAAAGACAAGTTAAATGTCTACTCCTGACTAAATCACTGCCATTGAGGTTTGGGATGTGCTGATAGACAAGATAATGTCTCCTAAAGTGAGCAAAGCAATCCATCAAAATCGCATAAAATGTGCTACCTGTAACAGGCAAAGTGCAGTCAGAAAAACTAATGGTACAATATGTGTTTCTTATGGAATGTATTTGAAACAAAGAACTGGTTTATTCAGATACTGCAAGGGGGAAAGAGAAAAAAATTGAAAAATATAAAGACTATTAAACTACAGGAAATAGCTACCACTCTTGCAATTGGTAGAATGGATGGAAAGAAGAAGAATCTGCATAATCAGATTCTAGAATCTCAGAGAAGCTCTATAAAATTAGTGCTTGGAGAAATGGAAGGTTTAAAAGTGCTTGGATGAACTTTGTATCAACATGGATGGGACTGGAAGAGATTATGTGGAGTGAAATAAGTCAAGCAAAGAGAGCCAACTACCTTATGGTCTCACTTACATGCTGAGCATAAAGAAAAACATGGAGGAAAAAAAAAAAGAAAAGAAAAACATGGAGGGCATTGTGAGGAGGAAGGGAAAGGTGAATGGGGGGAAATCAGAGGGGGAGATGAACCAT
>JAQQSY010003960.1:0-12622 GCA_028646535.1 Procyon lotor
CAGAGAGAGAAACAGTGAGAGAGGGAACACAAGCAGGGGAAGTGGGAGAGGAAGGAGCAGGTTTCCCACTGAGCAGGGAGCCCGATGCGGGGTTCAAACCCAGGACCCTGAGATCATGACCTGAGCTGAAGGTAGAGGTTTTAACCCACTGAGCCACCCAGTGCCCCCCATGGTCGCACTTTATCTCAGACCAAGTATTGTGAGGATTCTACTATCTAAAGGTACTGTTTTGTAAGAGTAGTCCCACTCTTATTATCTTGAATCATGTAAATCACGGTACGTAGCCATATACTGAAATCACACCAGAAGCAGGGGCACTTCCGCTAGCCTGTATGCACTTGAGAGAGGCTGCTACTCCTTCAGGGTCTGGGACTCTGACAAATAGAATATAGGAGAAATCACCGATATCTGTCCACGTATTAAATATCGATAAGGCCTGCTTCCTTTTTTAAAAGAAAATCACATGGAAATAGAATTTGAATATTTTCTTCTCTTTCCTCAAAGGATGATCTCGTGCACTCTGAGGGGGTCTTTGTGGACCCTTGTTTTCTAGGTTTTCTTGTTTTCCCCGCCTCCCCCACCCCTCTCTGCAACGATATGTTCGAGTCCCAATCCCCGGTGCTTGTGAATGTGACCGTGTTTGGAAAGAGGTCCATGGCAGGTGCAGTTAGATAAATCAGGATGAGGTCACACCGGAGCAGGTGGGCCCTTGATCTGATATGGTTGGTATCCTTACACGAGGAGAAGGTGCTCAGGAAAAAAAACAATGTAGAGACTCCCAGGGAGATGGCTCTGTGATAAGGGAAGCAGAGATTGGAGCGATGCATCGATGAGCCAAGAATGGCCAGTAGATGCCGGAAGCCAGAGGAAGCAAGGAAGGAGCCTCCCTTACAGGTTTCCGAGGGAACCTGGCTCTGCTGATGCCTTGATTTTGAACTTCCAACCTCCAGAACCGCAAGACGGTATATTTCTGCTGTTTCTAGCCGCAAAGCTTGCGGTCCTTGTTACAACAGTCCTGGAAAACGGATGCAAAAGGGGATCTGGGGAATGACTGGGGAGAGTTCAGAGAGGTGACCAAGAAACCTGGATGAGGGAGGGCTCAGGCAGGAGGGCGTGCTCCGTTGTTTTCAGGGAAGCAGGAGGCTGTGAGCAAAGATACAGGAATGTGCACGCTGAGGGATGGGAGCAAGGAGAGAATGTGCGTCTGCTCCAAGGGGTGGAGGTATTTAGGGAGCAGAGGAAGGTGCACCTGTATGAGTGGGTAGCAAAGCTGTAAAAAGCCCCGGATGCCCATTCCTTCTGCTCTCCCGGCCTTCCCTCTTCTCACGCCCAGATTTCCTTGGCTGCCTTCTGGTTCTTGCAACCCTCTCCAAATTGCATTCTTGCAATTAGAGGTGTCCAAAGTCTTTGTATTTCTATTTTACGGCATCCTAAGCAGCTGTCCGAAAGATTGACATCATCCAATAAAGAAGCAAGGTGCAGGGGCGCCTGGGTGGCTCAGTTGGTTAAAGCCTCTGCCTTCATCTCAGGTCATGATCCCAGCGTCCTGGGATCAGGCCCCGCATCAGACTCTCTGCTCAGCGGGGAGCCTGCTTCCCCCTCTCTCTCTGCCTGCCTCTCTGACTACTTGTGATCTCTCTCTCTCTCTGTCAAATAAATAAACAAAATCTTTAAAAAAAAAAAAAAAGAAGCAAGGTGCAGATACGTTTGTCTTGGGACACTTCCATTTTATATAGAAAAGTCGTCTCCGCAGAGCTAGATTACACATAACCTGATAGATCAGACATAACAAGACGAGGAAATAAGCACCCTGCTCCCAGAGCACAGCCTTATTTCTCTCAGAAGTTTCAGATATCATCTGCTAAGCCCAAAGAAGGGATTTTCCCCATAGCAGCTCACATGAAAGAATAGGTTTCACCCATTCATTCAGCAAATATTAATTAAGCACCCACTTCTTGCTCTGTGTTAGGTGTTGGAAATATCGTGAAGGACAAAAGTGATATAGTTTCTGTTCTTGAAGAGATTGTAGGCTTTTGAGAAACGTAGGCCTTTATAATGCAGTGTGAAGAAAGGTCAAAAGGAAAACTGTCTAAGGTTTGTGTTACAAATGTTTCTGATCTATGTGGCAGTCACTTGTTGTGATAGGAAGAATAATGCCTTCCAGGGATGACCACGTCTTAATCTCCAGAACCTATGAATACGTTTCATTATGCAGTTAGAGGGTCTTTGCAGATGTGATTAAATCAAGAGCCTTGAGATGGAGATATTATCCTGGCTAGTTGGGGGGCTTGGGGGGCACAGTGATTACACGCATCCTTAAGATCAGAGAGTATTTACCAGTCGATTTCAGAGCGAGAGGGAGATGTAGCTGTGGAAGACTCAGTGATGCTGATTTGAAGATGAAGGGAGGGACCACCAACCAAGGAATGAGGGCAGCCTCCAGGAGCTGGGAAAAGCAAAGAAATAAAAGCTCTGCATTTATCTGCATTGATTTGCATTGATTTTAGCCCAGTAAATAATACAGCCCAGCTGTATTATTATTTTTTTTTTCCCAGAGCTGTATTATTTTAAGCCACTAAATTTGTGGTCATTTGTTATCATAGCAATAGTGAACCAATATACTGGGTTAGTCTATGGGCATATAAAGTTGAATAAAACAAGGTCCCTATATATTTTTTAAAAGATTTTATTTATTTATTTTTTGAGAGAGACTGAGAGAGAGAGAGAAATGATGGGGGGAGGGTCAGAGGGAGAAGCAGACTCCCCGCTGAGCGGGGAGCCCCATGCGGGACTCGATCCCGGGACTCCAGGATCATGACCTGAGCTGAAGGCAGTCACCTGACCAACTGAGCCACCCAGGCACCCAAGGTCCCTATCTTTAAGAAACGTACAATTTATTGGGGGAGAGAAACATGTGAACAGAATAATAAAAGTGGTAAGACGCTTTGTGTACATGGAGACATATACCTAAAATTTATTTGGAAACTTCCTGTTAATGTCTCCAATTTCAGAAAAACTTCTCTTGACCTTATTTGCTCCACCGGCTACTCCCCATTTCTCTACTCCTCCAGGCACCAAAACCCCTTGCAGGAATCATCTATTATTGTAGCTTCCAATTCTCTTGTTCGCTCCTAAATTACTGCTGTCAGGCCTTTGTACCCACCACCCCATCCACTACTTGCTGAATCTCATGGTCGTTTTCAGTCCCCAGTGGTATGGCTGGTCCACAGCATTGCCGCGGCTGACCATGCCCTCTTGCATCATGCCCCACTCCTGGCCATTTTGGTTTTTCTCATCCACTGGATGTCACTTCCCCATTTCTGCCTCCTTTCTTCCTTATCTGCTCCCAACCTGTTCGCACTGGAGTGCCCTTGGCCTTTATTTGCATTTCCTTCTTTGGTGACCTCAAGCTACGCACTGAGGACCGTCAAGTTTCTCTCTCCGTCCCAGAGTTTTCTCCTGGACTCCAGATTCATCCAGCCTCCTACCTGCCATCTCCACTTGGATGTGTAATAAACATCTCCAACACGGACCCTGATCTTCCATAACCCCCCAACCCCATAACCTGCTTCATCCTCAGCCTTCCTCGTCTCCGTATTCAACTTCCGGGTGAGAAGATTTGTAACGGACTCTCTTACATATCATCTCAATCTGTCGGGAATTTTTGTTGGTTCAGCCTTCAAAATATATCCCCATCCAGACGCCTGGGTGGGGACTCAGTTGGCTGGGGTCTGCCTTCGGCTCAGGTCATGATCCTGGGGTCCTGGGATCGAGTCCCACATGGGCCTCCTTGCTCTGCTTCTTCCTCTGTCTGCCACTCCCCCTGCTTCTGCTCTCTGCCTCTCTGACAAATAAATAAAATCTTAAAAAAAAAAAAAAATCCGGAGTCGGATCACTTCTCTACTGCTACTACCCTGATCTGGTCACTTGCCTCTTGCCTGGACTATTGCAAAACCATGGTATGATTTCCCATGTTTCTCTGAAGAGCCATAAGCCCTCACCACATCCAACAGGCACTACCTGATCTAGATCCCCGAGCTACCCCCCACTCCCAGGCCATCTCTATCCATCGTCTTTTATTTCATTCTGTTCTGGTCACACCGGCATTTTTCACTTCCGGATCTTTGTACTTTAGAAACGATCATCAGTTTCGAGGAGTCCGAACTGTGTCTGGCACTTAGGAGGCACCCAGTAAATATCTAATGAACAAACACATGAATGTTCTTAATCAGAAGCTCTCATGTTGCTTGATTCTCCCTGTTTTTAATGATGCTCTTTACCACTTCACTGGTTGTGGAAGATACATATCTAGAATCTCAGTTTTGAACAGCATTGACTAGACTTCTGAGTGTTTTGTTTTTTTGTTTTTTTTTTTTAAGATTTTATTTATTTGACAGAGAGAAGCACAGTGAGAGAGGGAACACAAGCAGAGGGAATGGAAGCGGGAGAAGCAGGCTTCCTGCGGAGCAGGGAGCCTGATGCGGGGATCGATCCCAGGACCCTGGGATCATGACCTGAGCCGAAGGCAGACGCTTAATGACTGAGCCGCCCAGGCGCCCCGAGTGTTTTGGTTTTTGATTTAGAATGCAGTGCTCCTACAATACTAGGGAAAACAAACAAAACAAAACAAAACAAAACCCCTATAGGGAACATGTCTGAAAGCTTGATTCTACCTTAGAGTCTTGTTTCCACTGGGCGCTCGAAACTATGCTTGTTCTGACTTGAATCAGAAATGAAATTGGAAAGTCATAATTCTGAAAGTTCACATGACCATCGCCCATGATTTTATAAATGCTTCACTTTCTCCACTATTCATATTCTTCAACCCGAAACCAGAAGGTCAATGAAACCTTTGTTTAAAATGGCATTAAGCTAAATCCCTTGTGTAAGAATTGTTTTCATTCCGAAAACGCAGTCACTTTCATTATCCAATAAATCAACACTGACTTGTCAGGCCCTTGCTTGATGAAGCTATGTAACTACTGCTTGAGAACACAGGCTTGTACTTCCACAGGCATGTTGAAACCTAGGAAGTGACCACTCTGAATCTTTAGGCGTGATTATGTCTTACTTAACCCTTTTAATATTGTAGAAAAAAGAGAAGATACAAACAAAATGCAAAGACCAAAACAACATGGTCTGTTACACCTGTTCCTAACCCTGAAACCAAAAATACATTAGGGTCAGCATAATTCGAGGAGTTCCCTTTTTATTTCATTTACTTGGCTCATAGGAGGGGAGGCTAACATCTCAGACCAACTGACGCTCTGAGATCTCAACGTTATCCTTGCCAGACCTGCCCAAAGGCACCCAAGTTCTGATGGTCCCAGAAGGATTCATACTAGCTGCTTTCAGTGGTGTGTGGAAGCGACCTTGCTCCTAGTGACCTAAGAGTTGATTAGTCTATTTCAGAGTTTTTTTGAGCTGGTTGATGTCACATTGCTGTCTCTCCATGGCGAGAGAGTATTTACACATGGAAATTGGCAGATACCATACACCAGGGTTTCCCCCACTGACCACCACCAAAAAATCAGCAACATGAAACATTGTACCGGTGCACCACTGGTTGAATCTGTTTTTCAACAGACTTTGTTGTGTCAGCAGGGGTTTCTAAATTCCCAGTTTTCCGTTTTGGACTTTTTCTCGGAAGTATTTGAACTTTCTATAGCCAATCATCCACAGGTCATTTTAAGTTTTGGCTTTATCGTTTGTTTGTTTTTTCCCTGAGCAAATTATTTACAAGCGTGAATCTCTTCTTAGGCTTTGGTGTTACATTTGTTTACACAACTCCATCTATAACTATATGGCATGATTATAATTGCTAACTCTCTGATCTGCTCCTTCTCCAGTACTGATAATAATTTAGCCTATGTAAACTTCAGCATCATTATTCATAAAACTGGATTATTGGTGCATATCGCTCATTTATTGGCGGGGAGTATTAAGAGAAATAACACACGTAAAGAACTCTGCACGGTGCTTGGCACATGGTAGCATCTCAAAAACTTTTATCGTGTTATCATGTTAGCACAGTGGTAGTGGTACATTGTGTTACAGGGTGCATGCACACACAAGGGTGAGATGTGGTGCTTTGGTAAACAAATATTTAGATCAATCTCTGTATAGCTCAGAAACACAAATTAACCAATGTTTGCTGCTTGGTAGTTTAGATTTACATTGGGGGGTCCTGATGTAAGCTGATCACTTTGCTGCTAGCAAGACATCAGTTGAGAAATTATCATCATACCGTTGGAATCACATGGGGAATTCCGTAGATCAGCAGACCACATTGGTATTTCAGAGCTATAAGACTAAAAAATATTGTCTACTTTATGCCTTCTTCTCCTCAAACATCCCAAAGCCCTGTTTTCTTATTGCCTATCTTCCTTTGAACTGATGATCATAATTCTTGAGACGACAGAAGCAATCCAGTTGAGACTTTCTTTTTTGCCTTTCACTAACTATACCAACCTATGTGCATCTGACCCTGTATTTTTTGCTTTCACTCGTGTTACTACAGATGAGGTGTCCAACCTCCTAGCTAAAGGATCACACCCTTTTTCACCTTCTTAAGGGCTTAAGTCCTACATGTGTCCCCCTTCTCTGTTTCCTGAGTCCTTCCCCTGGACTGGCTTGTTCCCCCCTCGGCCTACAAAAAAGTTTTAGTAGCTCCCGCCTTAAGATGCAAAGCCTTCTACTGATCTCTTGCCGCTTTCCAGCCACTACCCCCATTTCTCTGCTCCCCCTCACACCACATTGGTCATCATCTTCACCCCATTCCCTTCCATTCTTTTTCCCCCTTCTATTCTCTTTGAACCCGGTTTACTCAGCCTTCTCTCCCCCAAACTGGCGGAAGCTGCTTTGTCACTAGCAGCATTCACGAGGCCACACCCAGCGGTCGCTCATCTGTCTTCGTGCTTGTCCATCTTTCCGTGGCATTCAGCAAGGCTGGCCTTTGAGAAACCACCCTCCCCTGGCCGTTGCTGCACCATGCTCTGGGCTTCTGGCTGCCCTCGAGCCATCTCTTCTCCGTCTCCTATGCAGTGCCTTCTCCTCCGCTTGCTTTCTAAATGTTGCAGGACCCACATCTTGGCCCTTGGCCCTCTTCTTCCATAGTAGATCTCATCTGGTCCCAGGGCCTTAAGCTCCATGTACTTGCTCATGATTCCCAAGACTGTCTCTGTCCCAAGCTTCCCTCTTGTTGCTTAGGCTGCCTAGGTAATATCTCCCTTCTTGGCTCCAACCACCATGATCAAAACAGAACCCCCGGCTTTCTCTTCAAAACATGGCTTTCAACGTCATTCCCACCCAGTAAACGGCACCTCCACCCATCTAGTGGCTTGATGTCCCCTCTCCTTCTCTGGTCTACCAGCAAATCACCTTCATTTCTAGTGTGTATCCCAGCCCAGTTAGGCCCTCCTGCTTTCCCTCTTAGTCATTCAGGATCGATTCTTAACCTAGAAGTGGAAGATTTTTTTCAGTATATAAATAAGATCCACCATCCTCCGCCTAATCAGCTTCCTATTAGACTTAATTAGCTCCTATAAGAAAACAATCCAGAAAGTCCTTACTTTGGCCAGCAATTCCTACTCGTGTTGGCCCAAGGCTGCCTCTCCTAACTCGTCTGACTCCCATTCTTTGTCCATCATTTTCAGCCACCCTGGCCTTCCTGACGCTCCTCCTCTTAGGGCTTTTGTCTCTGCTCTTCGGTCGGCCTCGAGTGTTCTGCTCCCCCATCCAAACTTGGCAGGCTCCTTTCTGTCATTCCGACCTTAGCTCAGTCACTTTTCCAGAAAGAACTTCCTTGAGGACCCCCGTCCACAGTAGCTCGCTCTTGAGCACATTCCTTACGTCCGCTCTCTGCATTTATCTTGCTTACGTCCCCTTACTCTGGCTCCTTCCCACTCTTGCTGGACTCCAAGTTGCATGAGAGCAAGCAGGTGCTTTGTCTATCTCGTCCCCTGACGCTTCCCCCCCCCCGGGGGCTGCCTCGCCCATACCCTGTGATTAACCATCGACTGCTGGGTGACTGAGTGAACACTCTGGACACCCACAAAGGCATTTCTAAATACTACAATAGGAAGTAGAGTTGAGGAGCCGGTCTGCTACATTGCTCACTGCCCTACATAGAAAGCCACACCCGCGGGAGAAGTTTATTGTAGAATGCGACATCAGGAAAACTTGACTTCGATGGCGAACTTGCTGCGCCTTTTCCTTTTCCAGTATCAAAGCTGTCACGACTTGTTCCCCGTTTTGTTTTGCCCTGGCTTTTAGGAAGCTGAAAGCCAAACTGCAGACTCAAGGACCGCAATGATAGTTGTTCTAACAGTAAACAGAAATCCTCCCTTCCTCAGATTCATTTCCTACTTTTGTTATGGGAAGTATGGTAATGATATTTGTTATGAGTCACTTCAATTTCTTTCTGGAGAGGTGTGATTTAAACAAAAGCACGTCTGGGGCACCTGGGTGGCTCAGTCGGTTGGGCGACTGCCTTTGGCTCAGGTCGTGATCCCAGGTCCTGGGTCCCGCCTCAGGCTCCCTGCTCAGTGGGAGCCTGCTTCCCCCTCTCCCTGCTGCTCTCCCTGCTTGTACTCTCTCTATCACTGCCAAATAAATAAATCTTTTTAAAAAAATAAACAAAAGCTTGTAAAGTGTTAACATTCCTGCATAGGCTGGATAGTGTTGACCAGGATAGTGGGGTAATGAATGGGGGCTTTCTGGCTATGAGTTTTTTTTTAAATTTAATTTTATTTAAATCTAATTAATTAACATAGCGTATTATTAGTTTCAGAGGTAGAACTCAGTGATTCATCACGTAGTACCTAAAGCTCATTACATCACATGACCTCCTTAATGCCCATCGCCCAGTTACCCCACCCAATTTCACCCCCCTCCCTTCCAGCAACCCTCAGTTTATTTCCTATGATTAAAAGTCTCTTATGGTTTGTCTCCCTCTCTGATTTCATCTTATTTTTATTTTTCCCTCCCCTCCCCTATGATCCTCTGTTTTGTTTCTTAAATTCCACATACGACTGAAATCTATGATAATTGTCTTCCTTTGGTTGACTTAGTTCGCTTAGCATAATACCCTCTGGTTCCATCCACATCATTGCAAATAGTAAGATTTCTTCTTTTTGATGGCTGAGTAATATTCCATCATACCCCCAATGTTTACAGCAGCAATATCCACAATAGCCAAACTATGGAAAGAGCCCCAGTGTCCATTGACAGATAACTGGCTCTAAGTGTCGATGTGGGAATGTGAGCAGGTGATCTGCTGTGATTCATATTTGGGAATTCCCCGAGGTTACTTCGGTTAAGGGTTACTTGCCTAATAAGAGCCCAGCCCTCTGGATGTTAGTGCTTTCATGACTTAAGTGCATTTGACGGCCTGATGAATGTCACTTCGGAGTTATAAGCTAAGAAGTTGATGGATCTTGGAAGTTTATTATTCTCCCAGAACTCCACATCTCAGTGGTGGAAGAAACATGCCTTTTAGCTTAGCTTTAAAATGCTGTGCCTTGATCTTTGGCAAATTCATGGACCACACCCTCTAAGGTTCAAAGGAACGATTCTTAATTGTTGTTTAGGTTAGGGATGGGTTTTGAAGTTTGTGAAGCATAAACCATACATGCTTCTCCCTAGCATGGCAGAATTAAAATGTAACTCTTTTGAAGTCCAGAATGTGTTGGTATTTTAGTTTATTTGTTATTTTATATCTTTTGGGTGTGGCAACAGCATTCATAAAACAGCAATAGGAAAAGTACACATCCACCAATTATTACTGAATATCTTTTTTTTTAAATAGCCTCTTAATTACATTACTCCATTTAAAAAAAAAAAGATTTTATTTATTTATTTGACAGAGAGAGAGATCACAAGTAGGCAGAGAGGCAGGCAGAGAGAGGGGGAAGCAGGCTCCCGGCTGAGCAGAGAGCCCGATGCGGGGCTCGATACCAGGACCCTGAGATCATGACCTGAGCTGAAGGCAGAGACCTTAATGCACTGAGCCACCCAGGTGCCCCACTGAATATCTTTTGATGCTTGTGCTAAACCAGTATAGATGATGTAAAGAAAATACATGGGTTATCCATGAGGGTAGGATGGTGGATGAGTCTCTCTGAATAAAGTGTGCTTTTAAAATAGCCCCTAATGGCTGCTAAGCAATATAGAATAATGATATTGTGTACAAGAATCATATCTTAATTAAAAAATTTCTCATAAATCAGCATTGTAGTTAAATATTACTTGCCAATTTGACACAGATTATATTTTCATTGTAATGATAATGTAAACATTGATGCAAGTAGTTTTAAAGTAGGGGGGGAAAGGAAAATTTTTTTGCCAGCTACTGTTTTCCAGAAAGCGTAAGTCTGAGTCCTCTGGTAACCAAATCCATCCATCCATCCATCCATCCATCCATCCATAAATCCTGTATGGTATTGTGCAAGGAACTAATTTTTAAGATTAACCTTTTAAAATACACATTTTAATCTACATTAAATTAAATTAAATAATTAAACTTAATCAAATTTAATTAAATCACATTTAATCTACACTAACATGGATTTAATTTTTACATAAAAATCAGGACTTACATGAAGATATATTAAATTATAAAGACATTTTATGAAATAATCCCAAGTGGTACATTAAAATATATAATGTACAATATTATATAACATAAAACATACTATATATATAATAAATTGTGTTTACATACAACTTTGTTAGAACATCTACATATCCAGTGTGTTGCCTGTAGTTTTCATTTGTCATAATTTAAACCACTATAGTCAACAGTAATTTTAATTTAAGTGACAATATGATCATTGTTAAACATTCATCATAGGGGTGCCTTGGTGACTCATTTGGTTGGGCGTGTCTGCCTTTGGCTCAGGTCGTGATCTCAGGGTCCAGCCTGGCCCACCTCAGGCTTCCTGCTCAGCAGGGAGCCTGCTTCTCCCTCTGCCCCTCCTCCCTGCTTGTGTCTCTGTCAAATAAATAAATGGAATCTTAAAAAAAAAAGTGCGTCATAGAGCTCGGGTCATTTACCAAGTGCATTTGAACATGAGATTTATCTTGACTTATTGTGTCTGCAATGTTCTTTCATTAGGATGAGTAGCAAAAAAAAAAAAAAAAAAAAGGATGAGTAGCAAAGATTGACATGTCATACATAGCTGGTGGAATACTAGTCCCATAATTTACCAATAATTTAGTTATTCAATGAAGAGTATTTACTATTACCTTGCCAGAATTTTAAAAGTCCCGTTGGAGATCCGGAAGAGGAAATTATAAGGAGGACAAGTAAAACTTTCATTTAAACTCTATAGAGATTTTCTTTATTTGCCACATTTTCAACTCAAAAGCAGGAAGGCTTTCTACCCTCCTCAATCAGGAGTGCTGGAATCTCCAGAGTCTTCTACCTCATTGTTTGTGCATATCCTGGTATCCCAGCTAAGATAAGAAAACTCCAAGGTCCAGGAAAGTTTACTCTGGAGTCAGACAGTTACTGATCCCTGAACCAAATTCCTGACATTTATCTAGGCTCCAGGATGAGTAAGACTGCTTTAAAAGACGCAATCAAAAGATTCTGCCTTTGAATCACGCACACGCAGGGCCATCGATCGCATTAACAAGAAGCCAGTGGTATTTCTAGAGTTTGTGTAATCAAGACTTGATAATGCAAGTTCATTTTCAGCAAATGAAACAAGTTGCTCCTTTTTTTAAAATACATATATTAAACCTGAATTCAAAGAAATAACTGAGTGTCTCAACTGCTTTTAGGTGTAAGCTCAATTATGGGGAGGAAGTTCCAGGCCATTGGCCCTCCCTGCCTTTTGCTCCCTCTTTCAATATTGAAAGCAAGGGCACACTTGGTGTGCCAAAGCAGTCTGTAAATGCCACGGAGGACACAGAGAGAGAACCGGAAAGCAGCCCTCTTCGGGAGATAGCTAGCAGCCTTAAGATCTCTAGAGCAGAGCACAGAACAACTCTCCATGGGAGAAATTAGAGAAGATTCTCTCTCTCTCTCTCTTTTTTAAGATTTTATTTATTTATTTGACAGAGAGAGAGAGATCACATGTAGGCAGAGAGGCAGGCAGAGAGGCAGGCAGAGAGAGAGAGGGAAGCAGGCTCCCTGCTGAGCAGAGATCCCGATGCGGGGCTTGATCCCAGGACCCTGGGATCATGACCTGAGCCGAAGGCAGAGGCTTTAACCCACTGAGCCCCCCAGGCGCCCCTAGAGAAGTCCTTTAAGAGGGATCGACCTCCCTAGAAGTTTTGAAGCTGAGTAACTAAGAAAGTGTCTGTGGAGCAGAAGCTCTCCCTTCCTCCCACTTTTCTTCTTCCCACTCCAGTTTTCCAGGACGGAGTCACTGGAGAGCTCACTAGAAAAGCAGATGGCTTTTAAATGCATGCCAAAGATGATTTATTTATTTTTTAAAAGCTCTTATGCAATGTGTCTTAGTTTTGAATGTGGCAAGAGACGAGGGTGCGAGAATTGCCTGAGGCCTCACATTCCTGGGGCTGCAGTAGGAGCTGTGGCTGGGGATGCCCTTCCTAGTGACCCCGTGGCCACACGTGGCTCTGGCAGCTAGTGTCCCGGTGTCTGAGCGGGAGA
>JAQQSY010003961.1:0-12622 GCA_028646535.1 Procyon lotor
CCATTAGAAAGGACGAATATCCAACTTTTATATCAACATGGATGGGACTGGAAGAGATTATGCAGAGTGAAATAAGTCAAGCAGAGAGAGCCAATTACCTTATGGTCTCACTTACGTGCTCAGCATAAAGAAAAACATGGAGGGCATTGTGAGAAGGAAGGGAAAGGTGAATGGGGGGAAATCAGAGGGGGAGATGAACCATGAGAGACTGTGGACTCTGAGCAACAAACTGAGGGTTTTGGAGGGGTGGGGGTGGGGGGCTGGGCGAGGTTTAGGAGGGCTGGGTGGTGGGTATTGAGGAGGGCACATATTGCATGGAGCACTGGGTGTAGTGCATGAACAATAAATCTTGTAACACTGAAAAAATAAAATAAACATTTTTGAGAGAAAAAAATAAAATAAATGGAAAATGTAAACTCCAAAAACTATAATAATATTTTTTAATTAATGAAAACCTAAATAAATGGAAAGACATCCCATGCTCAGATTAGAAGACTTAATGTCGTTAATATGGCAATACTTCCCAAATCAATCAACAGATTCAACACAATCCATGTCAAAATTTCAGCTGGCTGCTCAGCAGAAATTGACAAAATGATCCTACAATTCACATAGTAATGCAAGGGATCCAGAATAGCCAAAAAACCTTGAAAAAAGAAGAGCCAAGTTAGAAGACTCATACTTCTTAATTTCAAAAGAAAAAAAAAGGTACAAAGCTACAGTAATCCATAACCAAGGCACTGTGGTGTATATGTATAAGGGTAGATAAATAGATCAATAAAATAGAATTAAAAATCTAGAAGCACCACCTCACATTTATGGTCAATTGATATTCCACAAAAGCGCCAAGACAATTTAATGAGGGAAACAGTGTTTTGTTCAACAAATGGTGTTGGGATATCCACAAACAAAAGAAGAGGTTTGATCTCTACCACATAGAAAATTTGACTCAAAGTGAATTATAGACCTAAACTTAAGAGGTAAAACTAAAAAACTCGTAAAAGGTAGAAGTAAATATTGTGTTAGGCAAAACCTTCTTAGATACAATACCAAAAGCACAAATGACAAAATAAAAATAAATAAATTAGACTTCATAAAAAATTAAGACCTTTTATGCTTCAAAGGATGCCTTCAACAACAACAACAAAAGACAACCCACAGAATGGGAGAAAATATTTGTAAATCATACATCTGATAAGGGACTTGTATGCAGACTATATAGAGAACTCTCACAACTCAAGCGTAAAAAAGACAAATAACCCAATTTTAAAATGGGTCAAGAACTGGAATAGACATTTCTCCAAAGAAGGTATACAAATGGCCAATAAATATATGAACAAATGCTCAACATCATAACTCATTAGGGAAATGTAAATCATAGTCATAATGAGTTTCCACTTTACACCCACTAAAACAACTATAACCAAAACAACAACAACAACAACAAAAATGTGTGTTGGCAAGGATGGGGAAAAATCAGAGTCCTCATCCATTTCTGGTGTAAATGTGAAATGGTGCAGCCACTTTGGAAAAACAGTCTGGCATTTCTCCAAAAAGTTAAAAACACGAAGTTATGGTATTGCCTAGCAAATGCACATTTAGGTAGCCAATAGAAGTGAAAATACATACCCACACAAAACTTGTATATGAGTGTTCATAGCAACATTATTCCTAGTAGCCACAAAGTGGAAACAACCCAAAAGTCCATGAACTGATGAATGGACAATGGAATGTTTGACAATAAAAGGGAGTGAAGCACTAGTACATGCTATGACACAGATGAACCTTGAAAACATTGTGCTAGGTAAAAGGAGTCAGCCACAAAATACCACATGCTATATGATTCCATTTATATGAAATGAGTAGAATAGGCAAATCTCTAGGGACAGAAATGAGAATACTGATGGCCTAGGGCTGAGAGAGTTGGGAGGAAATGGGGAATGACTGCTAACAGGTATGGATTTCTTTTTGATGTGATGAAAATGTTCTAAAATTGATTGTGGTGATAGCTGCATACTAAAAACCACTGGATTGTACAGATTAAATGAATTGTGTGGTAGGTGAATATATCTCCAAAAGCTGTCTCAAAAACCCCTAATTTAGGTACCCAGTTACTTGAGTAACTGAATCTGTCTAGACATCAGCTTAGGGTGACCCAACTTGAAACAAAAGCACAAAGGCTGTGGTTTTCTCTCCCTATCCCCCACCCCCATATATGCAAGCCTTCAGTCTCACATTCTCAAGCTGTGAGGTCCCAAATAGGTTCAAAGGCCATTCTTCTTTAGTTGCTGATCACTCGACTGTTTACTCGATTTTCTTACAAAAGTAAAAAGAAAAATAATCTTCAGGCTTGGGTATTTGTCATATGTGGGGTCCTTTAAAACTTGGGTTCTTCTTATCTGTGTCTAAGGGCAGAATCAGAAGAAATTTTTGGGAGGCCCACCACAGCACATGGAGAAGGTCATTGGGAAGCTCCTGGACACTCAGTTATTTCTCTTTAGCCCTTTAGTTCTCTTGAGAGAACATGAAGAACCTGTCAATGTCCTTCTGATTGAAGGCTAAGCATTGCCAGGTTAGATTAGTTGCCTTGACTCCCACACCACTCATGGGTGAAGATTGAGAGGGTTTGTTTTAATGTATTTTAACTTAAATCCTAAGACAACCTAAATGGTCTAGGACAGGAACTGGCAAACTTTTTCCTATAGGGACAGATAGTATTTCAGGCTTGTTGGCCATACATTTATATAATCTATGACAGCTTTCAAGCAACAACACAACTTAGATAAATGTGTATGGCTATGTTCCAATGAAACTTATTTATAAAATAACGTTAAGAGGTCCACAAGCCTAGTTTACCAATCCCTGGTCTGTGGAAGCCCTGTACCATCTTAAAACCAAGACTTCTGATGTGACAGAGTACACAGTTGAGAGATAATCTGTCTCTAACTTTCATGGTATTTTTCTCCTCACCTCCCTAAAGTGGAGGCTTTATATCCCAGAGAACGCAGCTTTCCTTGCCCCAGGGGAGAGTTAAAGACTGTATTTTTAATAACCTTCCAATCACAGAGCAATATAATGATAATTATAATAATAGCTGACATTTATTGAAGGTTCAGTAAGTACCAGCATGGTGCAAAGCATTCTTTATGACAATTAAATTATTTCATCATCACCAAACCCTATACCGTGGGATTTGTTATCATCCCCATTAGCTAGGAAACATGTTTAGAGAGCTCCAACACATAGATAGCTCTGGAAAGAGTAACGATTTCAACCTGGGCAGAGCCCATGATTTTAATTGCTACATGTATTCGAGTGCTAGCACCTGGCATGGCACAGATAGAAGTTTTTAAAAATTGAAGGAAAATTAAGTAGTTTGATCCTTAGAAAGCTGGAGTCCTGTAAAGCCAGGGAAATGGAAAGCCTCAGTGAAGATGAAGACCTCTCGCCCATATAGGTTAGATTATAGGTTGATAAGAGCTTTGGTGGGATAAGTATGTGGGACTGAGCACTAAGGTTAATGGTATTGAAAGATGGTATGAAGTCCCAGTAGTTAGGTCTGTCATGGAAAAAAGGGTAGAGGGGTGCCTTCAGAATTCCCTTCCCTCAAGTGAACCCAGGTGAAGGAGAGAAATGGAACAGTCACCACTAACTGGTTTTCCCCGACACTTATAAGACCCTAGGACCATTTTCCAGTACTGAAAGGAAGAACGGCCAAAATAATGCTGAGTAGACACCATGCCAACTAGATTGTTGAGGTCTAAGTTAATGCAATTTAATTTGGCAAGCTAAAAAATACAAGCTAAAAAATACGTGTTTCCTTGAAACTAAGAATCATAGAACAAATTCATGGTAAAAAGTTGGGGGAATGTTGGAGACATTGGAAAGGAATGATGGAGAGGAATGATGAAGAGATACTATCTGGCGACAGAACAAAGAATAAGTTTATGTGTCCTGTTTGAAGGAGTAGACGAGTAGTGGTCATTGAAGGAACTAGTTCTGAGGAATGAGGTGGGGAGACTCCGGTTGATGTAAATAACCTAATCAATCTTCATATATCATAGCAGGACGTTACTCAACACCTAAGCACCTAGATCAAAACTTGCTAAACAGTACTGAGACCAAACTATAAATAACTTAGTTCCTTGCTCCAGGGGATACCTGCTGCTAGTAGATAAGACCAAACTAACAAAGGAGCTTACTTGTCAAGACTAACAGCTTGCTCATCAACATTTGCTTCAAAGTATCATCTCATGCCCACCAATCTAAAATTAGTATCCCCTTAATTCAGCCCAATTCCAATCAGTTTCTGCCTTGCAAGACTTGCCTTAAATCACCCAAAACTTTATGCATATCCTTCTCTCATCTCCCCTTTCTGAGTGAGACTCTATCTAGTAAGATTCCGGGAAAGTGATCTTCCTACAGCAGTAAATCTAATAAACTTAAATTTGCTTGATAAACAAGGTTTTCTAGCAGTTTTTCTGTGGAGTCGGCAGTTGACAATCCAAAGTAGATAAATTAAAAAGTAGTAGGAAATGAAAAAACATTTAGAGATACTGAAGTAACCCCCCCCAAAACAGAAATGGTTAAAAGAGTCTCCCTCTGGTGGTGGGGAGGGATAGAGCAGGGGACAATTATATTTCCTGTTAAGCCTTTCTGTACCAACAGCTTTTTAAGCATGTGAGCATATTAGTAGGGTAAAATATATTTAAACGTTTTAAATATTAGTAACAATAACCCAGGGGCTAGGAGGCCATTTCCTGAAACTTTTGTCTATACCAGGAAAGCTGGTATTCCTCTTTCTGGATTCAGCCCTGAAAACCTAATGTACTACTGGGCTAACAAAGATACATTACGAGTTATGTCCATCCTCGTGGCACAAACATAAAAGTCACAGCTAATAGACATATTTTACAAGCACAGAAATGAAGCCAGGAGAATCGAAAATATTGCCAGAGTCCATGATGTACCCTTTACCTGCTGCTGTAGAACTTTCTAGGTAATCATGACGTGTGTGAATGGGTCTTACCTGGGATTGGGTCCCCCTCCCTGAAATGCTCTCACCACACACATTCCCAGCCAATTCCTACTCTTAACTCACCTTCAGTGAAAAAAGATCACAGAGGAAGAAGTCATTTTTCTTAGAGGACAGACCTTTTCCCTAAGCCCCAATTATTTTTTAATCTTAAACCTTAGAGAGGAAATTACATTTTCATATTGGAAACCCCAAGTTTCTTCCTCATTCCAGCCCGAGTTTACATATTGAGTACCTTGCTATGAAGGCACTGGGTTCAAGAAGTATTAGGAAGCCTAATGGGGAAACAAGTGGAGGGTTATGGAAATCTGCTGAGAAGTTCTCACATAGGCTTCAGTTCAGAGAATAAATATGTATACAAAGAACTTCTTTGAAAGTACATTTTTGGATAAACACACACACATACATACACAAATGGCAAATGCAAAGAGTCTCTTTCTATAAAGACCGTAAAGCAAATTGAGTCTGGATCTCAATATGTCCTCTTCCCTGAACTTGGAAACAAAAAGAAGCTATCCATTGAATCAAGTTCCCCACACTTCAGAATCCAATCCCAGAACTGGCTAACAGACACATTCAGGTCAGTGATGCAGCTTATGTTTCTAAATACTCCAACCCCTTGTGGGGGTGAAAGCTAGTAGCAATACCAGTAAGTGTGCACTGAACAATCATCCATTCAACATCTACTAAGTGCCTCCACATGGCAGATACAGCTCGAAATACTAGGGCTGGGGGTGAACAAGACCAGAGTCTCTGACCACAAAAAGTCCCAAACTAGTCATCTGTACACAGTCAGTACATCATAAATATCAGGTGATCAAATGAGTCAATAAATAAATTTAAATGTTAAAAGATAACAAAATCACCCTTGAGTATTAGACTTTTCCAATTCTCGTATAACGCATTTTAAAATGCTAATACAAAGTATCTAAGGTGGAAAAACAGTCAATGATAGGATATCTATGTGATACTACCTTAGAGAAAAAGGGCAAGACAAACTCTACATATGGTTTTGTTTATTAATAAGAAATACATAGGAAGGGGGAAAACCTACAATGCAACAATCCAAAATGTTAACAGTGCTTTTCTTTAAGTAATTTCTCATTTCTTGTTTTCATATTTTTACTTTTCCCTTCTGTTTAATTTTTCTATACTAAGCACACATTGTTTGTATTAGGGGGGCAAACTATTTTCATAAGAGGAAAACAATGCTACCGTCATTCTGCACTTAGCAATGGACTAAGAGATCCTCAGAAAACAGACTGTTGACAAGCTAACCAGTGTCTATCAGCTTGGTCCTCCATATCACAAGACAACTTTATTTTTCTTCCTCAAATCTCATCTCTGTGTGGCATGATGGAATTGCTCATGTTCAGAAAAAGAACCAACAACTCTGGGTCCAGGAAGAAAACGCCACAGGATGGAAGGCAGGAAACAATAAGGACCTTGTTTCAGGCAGCAAATATCTGGCACAGGAGAGCTCTTAAAATCACACACGCCTGGAAATGTTGTCAAATAATTGCTTGATGTCATTTTTTTTTCAGTTCCCTAACTCATGAAACTGTAATAGTATATTTCATATTTACTTTCATAAGTCTCATGGAACAAATGGACACTAACAATTACAATAATAGCTAATGTTGCTGCTTACTTCGTGGGTGCCAGGCACTGTGCTATATACTTCCTACGTGCATTATTTCATTTAATTCTCAGTCCCATAAATTAGGACTATTAGCCATCACACTGAAAGACGAGGAAACAAAGATCGACAGTAAAGAACATGCCCAAGATCACAATACTAGGTCACAGAGGTGGCCTCAAACTCAGGTCTGGCTGCGTCTCAGACTCCTAAGGACTAATATTCTTAATTATTCACTATGATTTTTCCTCTGCTTGTGACAAGAATTTTCCAGACAGGATTGTAGGTATTTTCTCCCAAAAACTGGGAAGAAAAATGCAAGGCTTAAGCTTTACAACCTCTACTCTACCCTTTACCCATCTCATTTTTTCAAGAAAGTAAGGCTTTGGAGAAGGAAACATTCCAAAATAATTTTTTTTAAGGCTGAAAGAATTAACTATTACATATGATGTGATCATTTCCACATCACTTTTTGTCTTGTATGTTATACTGAAAAAACACATGCCATATCATTATCGGGTATTTCCACTAGTCTCAAGGGGTCCAATATAGAAACTGTGTAAGTAGGATAATATTCCTTTTGATGAATTTATTGCTTCAACTTAACATTTAGAATGTAGTGAAAAGAATCAATAAGCATATACTTTTCTTGGGACTCATAAACATTTATTTAAAACTCAAAGTTCCTTTTGTGTATATCTGACACATAAACAGCTTGAAATTGGATTTATTCCCTTAAAAATCTCAGATGAAATCACAGAAAATGGAAAAGGGATTGGATGAGACACCAATGGCATGTATACACTCAAGGAGCATCATCTCCTATTATTGGATAATTATGCAAACTGGAGAGGTCAGATTTGGGGGGAAAAAATGTCCCACTTCTATTCATGGTCATTCAAGCAAAGAGGAGTGATTCTTAAACACGTGGCTCTTAAGAAAAATTCAGACTCACAACCTCCCATTTCAGAGATTCTACCCCGCTTTGGGCATCTAGGAATTGCTACTTGACAAGTGTCCCCTAGGATTTTAGGCAAGTGCATGGCTCACGCTATGAAATACCACTGTGAACAACAGTGAACAAAAGCCTGGGCTCAGGAGCCCACCACACCTGTTGGCATCATGGCCCTGCCACTTATGAACAAGGTGTCCTTGGTCAAGTAACTTAATCTAGAGTCTCCAAGCCTTGGTTGCTTCGCTTGTGAAATGGAAAGATAGCATGAGTATCTTTCAGAGTTGTGAGAATTTTAAAAATAGATTATATATTTTTTATATTTATATTCATTTATATAATTTATATATTTTTATATATTTATATTTTAAAAATATTTACACTTATATGTCTATATAATATGTATATATATATATAGAGAGAGAGAGAGAGAAACTAACCACACTCGCCAATACAAAGTAAATGCTCAAACACTCTAGCTTGCTGGTATTAAATTATTTTAAAAGAGGAAGCCCCAAAACTCTAAAACCTCCTGCTGTCACGTTCTCTTTATTTCTCAGTCTCTTCTCAGGGATATTGACTTGCCTTCATATTTTCTCTTTGTTAAATCTCCTATGAATATTAATCTTAACTTGCTTTGATCATGAGGTCCCTAAATTTTGTAAATGCAGTATTAGGCATTCAAATCGTTCTCTCTACACTTCAAAATATTAGAACATTAGGAGAATCTGTTGCCTAATTTGGCCTTAGTTGGTACAATAATTCTACCCAGTCTCCCTGGATCCGTTTAGGTGGTGAATAAAAAAAATCCCAAAGCTCAGAAGACCAATGAATTAGTTATCAAAGTATTGTGCAGACATTTTCCAATAACAGTATTCTGCATATCTGTTTGATTTTTTAAATGTTACACACATGCACCCAAGAATTGATACTATTTTGTTGCCTTCCATTATCTTTGAATAAGAGCTGGATTTTCCATGTCTAAACATTATAGAATCTTTGCCTAAAACATTATGCTATAGTTTGGATTACAGAGCATGGTAAAAAAACATTTTAATATTGAAATTCAGGTTTCCAGGGTTTGTGTTTTTTACTTTTTATTGATATATAATATTCATATAGTTAAGTGCACTAATTTTAAGGACACTGCTCAATGAATTTTGACCAAGTGAGGGCATTCCTATAACCACCAGTGCGGCTGAGATCTAGAACATCACCAGCACCACAGAAGGCTCCCTCCTGCCACCTCACTCATTCCCACCCCCACAGGAAACCACCAGTCTGACCTCCATTACTCTGATTAATTTCATCTACTTCTGAACTTTAAATCAATGGAATCATGAAGTATAGATTTCCCCTTCAGTATTAAGTCTGTGAGATTCAACTACATTTTTGTTTGTAATGGTAGTTCATATTTCTTTTGTACATATATCATATTCCATTGTATGCATGTGTTACAAATTATCAATCTATGAACATTTCCATTTGGGGCTGTTATGAATAAAGTGACTCTGAACATTCTTGCCCATGTTTTTCAGTATACATGTGCATGTAGGGCAGAAATGCTGGGTGGTAGGGTAGGTATATGTTTAGTTATGGTTAACATTGCCCCCACAAAAAATGATTTTATCAGTTTATATTCCCACCAGCAGTATATACAGGTCCAGTCACTCAACATCCTCACCTATTCTGGTATTCTCTGTCTTCCCTTTTCGTTCTACTCACATTGGAGCATATGTAGTGATAATGCACTGAGGTTTTCATTTGCATTTTTCTCATGAATGATTAAACTGATCATCTTTTCTTATTTGTATTGGACATGTGTATATTATTTTTGAAAATTCCTCAGGTTTTTGCCAATTTTTGTTTTCAGTTATCCATTTTTGTTTTTTTACTTTTAATAAATTTGGGGAGATAATTATAGACTTGTAGCAAAGTTGTAAAGGATATGTAAGGACTTCCAATGTACCCCTCAGCTACTCTCACTTGGTGTTAACATCTTACCTTACCATGGTGCATTTGTTAAAGCTTAGAAACCCACATTAGTACATTTTTATTAACTACACTTTAGGCTTTGTTTGGATGTCTCCATTTTTTCCACAATAACGTTCTTTTTCTTTTCCATAATCCAAACCAGGCTAGCACATTTCATTTAATCATTGTCTCATTAGTCTCCTCCGGTCTATAAGTTTCTAAGTCTTTTCTTGTTTTTCGTGATCTTGATGGTTTGAGAGGTATCAGTCAGAACTTTGTGGAATGTCCCTCAATTTGAATTTGCCTAACGGTTTTCTAAGGATTGGATAGAGATTGCGGATTTTGGAAAGAATAACCTGACATTTGTCAACACTTGCTTTATGACTCAGAGAATGGTTTATTTTAATAAACATTCTATTTACTAGAGGATATTATACCATTTTATTATACTATACTATTTATATTATACTAATGTATATTATTAAGCAAAATAAGTCAATCAGAGAAAGACAATTATCATATATCTCACTGACATGCAGAATTTAAGAAACCTGGGGAAGAGAGGAAAAAATGAAACAATATGAAACCAGAGAGGGAGACAAACCATAAGAAATTCTTAATCTCAGGAAACGAACTGAGGGTTGAGGGAAGGGAGGTGGATGGGAGATGGGGTGGCTTGAAGATGGACACTAGGGAGGATATGTGTTGTGGTGAGTGCTGTGTGTTGTGTAAGACTGATGAATCACAGACCTGTAACCCTGAAACACATAATACATTATATGCTAATAATAAATAAATAAATAAACAAACAAACATTTCATGTATATATTTTGCATTTGTTGAGTGCAATGTTATACAACACGCACAAGCAAGTTTGTTAATTATATTGCTCAAATATTCTATATCTACTAAATTTTTTGTTTGAGAGAGAGGTGTTAAAATCTCTCATTATGACAATTATGGATTTGTCTATTTCTCCTTTTATTCATATCTGTTTTTATATGTTAGACTCTATCTCATTAGGTATACACAAATTTAAAATTGGTATATCTTCCTGTTGAAGTGTCCCATTAATCATTATAAAATGACTTTTTTTATCTCTAGTAATAGTTCTTGCATGAAAATTTGTCTACTACTGGTACAGATAAACCACCTTTCTATGATTAGCATGCTAAAGATACATGCTGTATCATTTTCCATCTTTTTCATTTCAACTTCTCTGTGTCTTTATGTTTAAGGTATATCTCTTATGAGCAGTATATAGGTGAATTGTTTTTTTAAATCCAGTCTCACAATCCTTGCTTCTAATTGAAATATTTTACCCATGCAAGTTAAATATAATTACAGATCTTCCACAAATTTATGAAGGGCTTGCATCCTGATAAACTAATTGTAAGTTGAAAATATCCTTAGTGAAAATACATTTGATGCATCTAACGCATCAAACATTGTAGGCTACTTTAAACATGTTTATAACATTTATAATGGGACTTCCGGGCAAGATGGCAGAGGTGTAGGAGGCTGAGACAGCATCAGAAACAAGAAGTTCAGCTAGATAGTTATCAAACCATTCTAAAAGCCTGCAGACTCAACAGGAGAGAGAAGACAGGAAGAACAGCAGTTCTAGGTGCAGAAAATCGGCCACTTTCCAAAAGGTAGGACGTAAGGAACAAATGAATCCAAAGTGATGGGAAGAGAAACCCCAGGGTGGGGGGAGCTCCCAGCAGCCACAGAGCCACAGAGCACAAAATCAGAACTTTTAGTCTGCTCCTGTGAGGGACATTGTTCCAGAGGCTAAGGGGAGGGTTTAGCCCTTGCAGGAACAGTGTGGTTTCAGGACCCATGGGCTCACAGAGGGACCAGGGGAGCCCGAATGCAGCAGAGCTCCCAGGTATCAGGGTGGAGAAGCTAGCGGCAGAGAAGGAGCCATGCAGTGTGCTATCAGCTCCAGCTTATTTTACACTGTGATCTGAGGCACAATCGGGCCACTGCTCTTCAAGCAGGGACCCCACAAGAGGCAGCTCCAGAGAGACCCCCTCCTTCTTCCTCTAGGAGGAGCAGTATGGGAGCACACAGCAGGAAACTGCTGGGTTTGGAGACTGCAGATGGGGCCGCGTGCGCCACAGATAGAGGTGCTCCACCACAGGCTAGCTGAGCACAGAGCACAGGCCACAGACAAGGGAGACAGGAGTGATTGACTGCTTTCCATTGAAGGCATGCAGAGGAGCGGGCCCCAAGCACTCGGCTACTCTGGGCCAGAGACTGGGAGGCCGCCATCTTCTACGCCGGACCCCAGGGTGGTATGGAAAGTGCTCAAGGAACAAAGACTTCCAAGAACAAACCAGAGTAAATTGCTTGGCCCATCCCTTGGCAATGGCAGTGCAATTCCGCCTCTGGCAAAGACTTGAGAATCACGACAATGGGCGCCTCCCCCAGAAGTTCAGCGAGAATATCCAGTCAAGACCTAGTTAATCAATCAGTTAAAACTGTGGAACTCCAGAGTATTTTTCTCTCTCACTCACCTATTCTTATCTTGATAAAATGACAAGGCAGAAAAACTCACCACAAAAAAAAATAACAAGAAATAATACCGACATCTAGAGACCTAGTCAATACGGACATTAGTAATACATTAGAAATAGAGTTCAAAATGACAGTTATCAAGATGCTAGCTGGGCTTGAAAAAAGCATGGAAGATATTAGAGAATCCCTTTCTGGAGAAATAAAATCCCTTTCTGGATAAATAAGAGAACTAAAATCTAACCAAGTTGAAATTTAAAAAGCTCTTAATAAGGTACAATCAAAAATGGAGGCTCTCACTGCTAGGAAAAATGAGGCAGAAGAAAGTATTAGCGATATAGAAGACCACATGACGGAGAATAAAGAAGCTGAGAAAAAGAGAGACAAACAACTACTGGACCACAAGGGGAGAATTCGAGAGATAAGTGATACCATAAGACGCAACAATATTAGAATAATTGGGATCCCAGAAGAAGAAGAAAGAGAGACAGGGGCAGAAGGT
>JAQQSY010003962.1:0-12621 GCA_028646535.1 Procyon lotor
CAGTGATGTTAAATAAAATGCCTAGAATCATAAGGAATATTAGGGGTAAAAAGGGTGTGGCAGGGACATGGTTAGTCCTTTCTGAAAACCACTTCCTTCTACTCCCAGATTTTCTTGAAAAATCACAGTAGCTTAGATTAGAAAAATGTATTTTTAAAATTCTTATTAGCTTATGTTCTTAAATTCCTGGTGAGCATGCGAGGCTGGATCCTCCTTACCTAAACTAGGCATGAAGCAGTAAAGAAAGGGGCCTGTTTCTCACCTTATGCATGGCAAAGAGGGGTCCTACTTAAGAAGTCACTATTAGGAAAAGAGACTTGGTTAGCATAAACAAATCATGAGTTCCCTAACTTGGTATATATTATTTTTTCATAAATGGGTCCAGTGGTGTGCTGGGACCAGCTCACAGATAAGGCCCACTGTGCACATGTCTTCCCATCTCCACCTTCAATGATGTCATGCTGGTAACTTATAACCTACTGTAGTGGGAGTATTTACACCACAGTCATCTTCCAACGCTGCTAATTGGGATCTTTTGTTTTTTGTTTTGCTATTTATCAGCATACCATTGCACATAGGTCTTAGTATTTGTAAATAACTAGTCATTCTCCAAAGGGCTACTTATGTTCTCAATTTTGAATGCCTGGAAATATGGAAAATACAGAAATATGCAATTTAAAAATATTTTAGAAGCACATGATAAGATTATTACTGTGCATAACTATTTCTACATGCTCCTCATGACTTCATTAGATTTTAAAAAAAAAGGCGGCATGGTTTAAAAAGGTTAAAAGAATGTAAATTTTTAGAACTTTCATAATACATTGTTGAATATTCTCCAGAAATATTTTTGGGAAATTAAATTTCTAATATTAATATATCAGAATATTTATTTAACTTTATTCTCTAAAATAAAACCACATTTCCTATCAAATCCTAGTATAATTTACTAAAAAAATCTATCCTTTGTATTCATTTGAAATTCTACTTTTATTAGAAACTAGAGTATAGATATATACCTGGATCATTCTTGAGGCTTTTTCTTCATCTCTTCATATGCCTATGTGTATTATAACAGTAATCCCACCTTGTTTTATTTATTTGAAGTTTATAGACAGAGTGAGGGTTTAGTTACTATTGTAAAATACACCATATGCTACAATACTAATGAAATCTCTTGGTATTTTCAAACTTTCTAGGGTTCTCAAGATAAATGTTATTAGCTCAAAAACCTTCTTGAAAAAAAGAATTTCAGGTGTCACAATCTCAAAATATGTTTAAAAATCTGTTAAATCATTGTTAATGCTTTGGTATGTCTGAATAAGAAGTACATATATTAGGGCAAATGTACTAATAATCATGATGCAGCATTAAAAACTGTGCATTTATCTAAATGGATGGCAAAAGCTTTTTCTAAGGAAGAGGAACTAGAAATTATTCTCCTTATGTGTTATGTTCTTAACAGGGTTACTTTTTTTTTTCCCCAAAAAGAGAGAGCACATTTCCCTCCATCTTGAAGATGTGAAAATGACAAGCAATGCTGGCTGCATTTTTTTTCTGAATGTGTTCCATTGATCCTTAAGAAAAGCTGAAAAGTAACTTTCCATCACATTTATTCCATGATACATAATTTCAACTGTAAGAATTAGTAACAGAATGAATGACAAATGATGGGGAAGAATTGACAGATGCTAGTAATTGTATGTGCTACCCTGGTTATACTGTTCTGTCCAGATTTCTATATTGCATTTTGTCATCCTTTATACATTAAGCTTACTCATCCATCTTGTAGAAGGATGGAAAATTGCATAAAAGGCTTATTCGGTTGTATTAGTACTGATAGAATAGAAATGAACATTACCATCAAAAGTATATAGTAGAACTCATCAGAAGTGATATGGTCTGCCATACCTCTTATCTCTCAAAAGGCAAGATTTTCTTGGGCAGAGTGTTCCAAATACCAATGGAGAGTCTTTCTGAAAACTTTAGACAATGGAAAAAGTAAATAGCATGTCTACCTTCAGAAGAGTATGCATGTGAAAGGTGATACATGTTTTCTGTATAATGTGCTAGAGAACTAAAACTTCTGAAAAAGTTTTATTCACTGAAGAATATTTTAGAAATTAACAGAAACTCAGCAATTTATTCTAATCAGAAGCAGGAAAAACTAGCACTCCCTATTATAAAAACCTAATAAAATGAAGAAAATTGTGCCACAACATGGGACACTTTGTGATTAGAACTTTCAAGACATTAAATCATTTAATTTATAATTTTAAGATTATAAAAACCATATCCTAATTCAGTATCACTGATCTTTGTCAGCTGTCAAAGTTTCTTTTCAACTCTTTTTTATGCAATATCTCACCAGATATGTTTCCCATCCATCTCAGGGGGCCAAAACCAGATTTCATTATTTTAGTATGATAGAAAACATTCTCATTTTTCTCTGGAGCATACATACCTGTCAAACATTGGGAGAAAAAAAATCTTTACACAATATGCTTGCTTTCCTTTGAAAAAGAATGTGAGAAAAGGAGACAGAGTTAACCCTAGCAAACTTTTTCATTATACTTATCGCAGGATTTCATATAGCAAATATTTTTCGTGAGAGGTGACATGATATATCAGACACAAAGCTTGCCATTAGGGATTCCAAATGCCATGAGGTTAGGGACATCCGCAGTCTTATTTATGGATGTGCCTAGACTACCATATGGCACACAGAAGGAGGTTTAAAAAAAAGGTATTCAGTGAATGAATGAATTACCTATAATATATACAAGGCAGAGAGTGGCAGGTGACTTTAAAGTGCTACTAATTAGGAGCTCGCATATGGCAGGAGAAGGAAGAGACTTTGTCTCTGCTGAGAGGTTCACAGTGGGTGTCAGCCTTACTGAGTCACCCCATAACTTTCCCCAATCTCCTCATCCTCCTCAGTCCTCTGGCATCTAATTGGATGAGCAGATTTGACCAGGATTTTCAGGAAAGTGCTATTGGATCCCTCTCTCTCACTAAGACAAACTCTTCTGGGGAAACATCCGTTGAGAATGGTTGAGTTTTTACTGGAGTCGCTGACTTCTGGGAAAGTGCTGTTATAGCAACCCAGTTCTGTGCTGCATTTTAAATGGTGGCCATAAAAGAAGAATGATAGTAGCCCCCACAATAAAGGCTTCTGTTCCCCTACCGGTCAATGAAACAGCATGATTTGTGGGATGAAATATAACACTATCACTCTGATCATCAGTCCTCATTTTATAGAAAAGTAAATAACCATTAAAAAGTTTCCGTTACAATTTAAATCTTATTGATTTTTGGCCTCTCTTTTATCCATGTATTTCTGGAAGGGGGTAGTATTTTCTGCTCTTTTCTTGTGTGTTAATTTTGATTTTGATTTTGAACAAAATCCACAAGCAAGAGAAGGAATGCATTGGTAAATACATTTAAATACAGTTAATACAGGGGCGCCTGGGTGGCTCAGTGGGTTAAAGCCCCTGCCTTCGGCTCAGGTCATGATCTCAGGGTCCTGGGATCGAGCCCCACATTGGGCTCTCTGCTCAGCAGGGAGCCTGCTTCCCCCTCTCTCTGCCTGCCTCTCTGCCTGCCTCTCTGTCTACTTGTGATCTCTCTCTCTGTCAAATAAATAAATAAAATCTTTAAATAAATAAATACAGTTAATACAGTTAAACTTGGGCCCTATGTTCTCATCTCCAGATTGATTCTGTATTCCCTCTTTACTAGCCAGGCTTGTACCACTATTTCTCAAAGAAGGGGCCACACTGAGAACTATTTCTTCCTTGAAAACAGAACTCTTATCCAAACCTAAGCCTGGAGCCCTGCTACTGTTCTCTCTGACAGACACCTCTAATTCCAGTTGCCTGTCTGAATCTCTCCTAGTTCCTCGGATGCAGTGTTTGACCTTCACAATGGCACTCAATGAATACGTCTTATGGAATATGGCACCTGTCATCGGCTTGCCTCTTGCCAATTGCCAGTCATCAAACTTGAGGAATCAGTGGTTGGGTTGTCATATTTCAGCATACGTTAACAACTGCCTGGGAGCTTATCAGAGGTACACATTCCAGGGCTCCAACTGAGCCATTCTGATTTGGGTAGGTTGGGCTGACAATGTGCAGTTTTAAGAAACACACAGGCTGTGCAGACACAGATGATCCTCACAACAGACTGAGAACTTAGTTTGAGAGTCTGTTTTATCTGTCCAGGAAGCCTGCTCCCTTCATATTGTTCTTCTTTCCTCTAGCTTTAGCCCTACCTCAAAGAGTATTGCTCTTATCTTCATCTCAAGAATCTTGGAATGTTTGAGCCACCAAATTACCTGCCCACTCTTACTTGCTTTGTACTTTTTCTGTTTGTAAGCCCTGGACATGCTTTGAGTAGAGGCATTGGTTCTAAAGAGCAAATAAATCAATGATCTTGAGACTTAAGTTGGGCCTCATTTACATCTCAATGGGAACTCTATACTCTTCTTGTTTCAGTCATTCCCTGAAACTGTATAATTAATTGTAACTTGACTTCTCAACCTCTATCCATGACATTTTGGCATAATAAGCAAAATATATCATTAAACGCCTTCCGATGAAATCAGCATATTCAGTTATAAAATAGAAATCTAATTACATTGCTACAGCTCTAGGCTGGGAGGTTTGGCTTTATATAACTTTTGGCAGAACATATGTGAAGATGGTGTGAAATTGCTGTAGGGTATTTTCCTTTTATGAGAAATTACAGGTTTCATAATTCCAGCCAATTATTTTTAGGAGTTAGTCTATAATATTTATAATATTCATATGATATGCCATGAATATTACTAAATTCATATAACTTTTCATGAATCAATAGTATACTTATAGAGTAAGGACCCAAACCAATGTGCATTTTAACAGGAAAGAAACCAGTAAGGGGGCATTTGGGAATTTGCAATGGGATGAAAATTATTTTCTCATTATTTACTATATTGTTGGTTGTTATAGTGCCACAAGGAGAAAAAACTTTCAGAATTGAACAGTGTGAAATACATCGCTTCTGTTGGTGAACTAAATAGGCAGCATGATACATATTTTGAATGTGCACATTGACTTTTCAGAGATTTTAAATATTGTATCACTTTTATTCTGTACACTTATTCACAATTATGAACTTATGAGTCCTAATTTTTGGAGACATTTTTTATGTCATGGAAGGAAGTCTGTATTGTGTATCAGGAGATTAAATTTTGAAGCCTTTTTTGAAACTCTGGTTGGCAAACTATGGGCAAAACTTAACTGTGAGTTTCATTTTCCTCCCCCTAAAATGAGTGAGTAGGATTGTATGATCCCTAAAATTGTAGCTCGTTTGAAGTTACATGAAAGTTATCAGAAGTCCTAGCAGAATAGAGATATTTTGAGGAAAATATAGATCAGGGTAGTTAGATTTGTAAATTTGGGTCAGCTACTAATTTTCTCTAATTCTCAATTTCTTCTTTTAAAAAAATAAAACAGAGATGGCATTTCAACTCTTAGAGTAATTTTGAAGTTTGACAAATACAACATAGCTAAAAATAAGTAACAAATGGTCCATAATACAGTTTGAAAATCCAATAAGTACTCAAACACCATTACCAATGTCATCATAATTTTCATCATCATTATTATATTGGCATCAGTATTTTTTTTTATTATTTTGTTGTTAAGACATTTTACTATTGCTAGAAAATTTTGCTACTCAAAGGAGAATGCAAAGCTTAGTGCAGCAGTGTTCTGCTTTTGGCTATTGTATGAGTACCTGAATGGCTTAAAATTTCTCTATAATTAGAGCTGATTTGCAACTTTTCTAGAGTTGACTTTCTTGGGTGAAATCTAAGACATCTGTTTCTGGATTGAGGCAAATACTCAAAACATATTTTTGCTACATTTTTTGCATCTCCATATCGGGCACTAGCTGGAAATTGGGGAGAATAGGGAAGAGCAGAAAATTTTAAAAAATAATAATGATGAGAAAAATTAAAAAGATACCAGAAATTCTTCATGATAGAAGAAGGGTTAATTTACAGAATGACTGGGTAAGAAGCAAGGTCTATGGTACTACTCTTTTAACCCCTGACCTACCTCCTAAGAGACTAATTAGATGTTTAGTGGATTGCTAATATTGAGAAGGGTTATCTTTAAAGAGCACCAAAAGGTGTTCCTTAAGCATCTAAATTCTGAAAAATCAAATTCCTTCAACTTTAAAAAGTACAATAGATGATAGCAAATCCTTGTATTTACTATACAGATGGGAAAAAAGCCCTTTGGGAGAGCAATAAGGGTAGCAGTCTCATTATTTTGCAATTAGCAAAGGCTAAATGACCATTAGGTAATTGACAACTTCCTAGGTGTTGCCAGGAGGAGCTAGGTCTTGATTTAATTTATTGACAACAATACTCTTAAGTTGCAAGATCTTTTTTCTTTAGCCACATATGGATGAGTAGGGGATTTACCTTAAGTGTTTTGCTGAGCACAAGTCTTTGAACTCTGAAACACCGGCCAGGGGCCTGGACTGAGAGATGGGTAGTTCACAGGGTTAGGATCCTTACCTGGTAGTGTGGATTTACCAGGCACAGTGTGCACATCATTTATATTTTCCTCTTTGCCTGTTCTTCTTTTCCTCCACTGTCCATAATCTCCTTCTCCTCTTCTGCCCAACTCAGGAGAGAATGAGCTAAGGCAAAATGGGCTAAGGATTAAAAGAAAACTATTGAGAAAGACTAAGCTGGCCGTGGAAAAGTAATTTGAAAGTTTAACCTGGAGATGTACATACAAGTGAGAGAAGAATAAGAAGATGATGGTGATGATGATGATGGATAGATAGATAGATGATAGATAGACAGAAATGGAGAGGAGCAGAGAGAGAGAACATAAAAGAGAAAGATTGGTTAATTTGCTTTTATGTACTTTGCCAGTTTGATTTTTGTACTTTATATACTTTTATATTTACATTTTACCAACCCTATGTATTATTAGATTTTAGATTCATTGCCAGATTTGGTTTTCCTTTTAAAAAGTGTTCCCAAAAAAAAAAAAAAAAAAAAAAAAAAAAAATAAAAAGTGTTCCCAATGCTATTTTAATTTATACTTATTTGATTGCCAGTAGTGAATTGGAGTTTTTACATATGCCACATGAGCTACATCTCTTTACGTAAGGCTTGCAGAAATGAATGCCTGACTATGCACCAAAATATTAGGGACAAATAGCATAACTGACATTTGACTTTTTTCAGTTCGCTTACTTACATCTTTAATCTTTTAATCATCCCTTATTGCCTTTTTAAGCAAATAAATAAATGACAATGACATGTCTGTCCTCAGTCCACATTCATCTACTATTTGTTAACTATTAGTTTCAGGCACTGAGCTAGGAGCTAGGAATAGAGATACAAAGAAGACATAGTGCATATTCACTTAGAGTCCAATATTCTGAGGGTGAATGTAATGAGTGTTATAATATCAGTATTTAAAATGTATTTTTAAAACAAAACAAAATACCCTGATGGGGAGATCTGCTTCTCAAAGGAAATGTAACGTAAGCCTTAAAATTTAATAAAAAATTGAGAGAAGTGTATATGTAGGTAGAATGTTCTAAAAAGAGAAATTGTCATGGGCAAAGGCACAAGTTATTGTAACCATGGCTATTTTGAGGAATTATAAATTATTTTGTGTGGTGAAACATAGATTTTGTGATAAAAAGGTTATTTGAGAGGTTTACAACAGGAAATGTGTGGCAGGTCAAAAAGAGCCCAGGCCCACATCCCAACAATATGGAGGAGATCAAAAAATGTTCTACAGGCACTGAGGAGCTCCTGAATGGCATTATGTTGGAAGTGACATAATCAAAACTGCCACATTGAAAAGTCAGACCCATTAAACTATATAGAATGGATTGGTTGGTGGAATGATATGTGAAGGTATTAGAATATGAACTGATAGAGACTTTGCAACTAGAGGGAAATAGATCAGAGACATATTTAAGGGATAAAATTTGGAAAACTTATGCCTAATTGAAGTTGGATCATTATATGGAGGAAAATGTCGGAAATAAGCTCCCTATTACTGAGTTGGTTGAACAGATGCATAGTTGTGCTTCTCCTGAGAATGAAAAGAAATGCAAGAAAAGGCACTTATTCTGACAGGAGAGAGACATATTAGGGTAAAATAGGTAGGGTTAAGTAGAAGACAGTAAAACATGTGGGTTAGGAGATTCACAGATGATATGTGGTAGAAATAGAGATTTAAAAGCCAGTTAATTCATGAATTTATAAGTTCATTTATTTGCTAAATGGGTGAGTTGGTAGGTGTAAAATCCAAAAATATGTATGTTATTATGCAAGGAAATATGTTAGAACAAACTTGAGAAGGATGGGTAGGTATATTGAGGGAATATTGAAGGACAAGTGAAAAAGAAGACAATGAAGGCAACCTGAAAAGTTGTCAGAGAAATGGGAGGAAAACTAGCAGAGAATGTTATTAAGCATCCCTAAAGAAGATTAATCAACAGTGTCACATCCTATAAAATGTTGTATAAGAATTAAAAAAGATTATATTGGAAATGGTAATTAGATTGCCATTGAAAGTATGACACTGCTATTTTCTGTAGAGCAAATTTGATGGGAAAAGATTCTAGTGAGATAAAGAAGCAAATGAAAGATGAGAAAATGGCAACATTTCCAAGAAAATTAGTTACAAAGGAAGGAGAGAGAAAGGGAGAGAAACAGTTTCAAAAGGCAGATACAGAGTTGAGGGATTTTCTTGTTGCAATGTGTTTGCAGCAAAGGAATTGTTTGCTTGTTTTTTAGATGTGGAAGAGGCTTATGCATGTTTGGAAGCTTTTGAAAAGGATACAGTGATTTTTCCCTTGTCTTACCAAGTGAGCTATAAATATGAGAGCAAAATCTCAAAATACAAAAGAGACACAAAGATAATTAAAATTACTTCCACTCCAAAATCTTCTATTGCCTTTCTCCTCCTTTTCCTCTTTCCTAGCCTCCTCCCCAACTTCCTCCCCTCCCCCAAGTTCTCCTCTATTTCATGAGCATATCCATGACAACTTTAGGTCTACTCTTACAGCTTGAGTTGCTTCTGGGAAACCACAATTCGATTTTAAAGCTGGGCTGTGGGTATCTGACTCCAGCCACCCCTAAGAACATTGTACAAAAACAATTTTAGATACTGTTCCTATTTTATTGATGTACATATTCAGTGCATTTATTTGCATGGTTTATTATTGTCCTAAATGAGCAAGAGTAATTCATGTAATAATGACATTTTATCAAATATTTTTGCTTACACAAATTTGTTTTCAAATATTATGTATTTTATAGTTACAACATAATATTTATTTGAAATGCTTAACAAAATAATCAAGTGGTAGGGTCAAACATTACTCAAATGTAAATTCAAATAGAAGAAAGCCAAGTCAGTTGTGAATAATTTTTGATTTGCAAACTATGAAAATTCTAAGAGTTAAGTATGCAAATGTGCATTTACTTCAGGTCCTAAAACACAAAAGCAATTTTCATTAAGTAGCTCCAAGGTAAATGCTTAGAAATTAAAAAATTTATACTGAGACTGTACCTCAATTATTATGTTCATCTGATTTTTTTCTTCCTTATCCACTTGATGTGCTAGATTACATTAATTGATTTTCAAATATTGAACAAGGCCTATATATATAGATGAAATTCATCCCCCTTGGTCAAGAAGTATAGTTCTTTTTATACACCGTTGAATTTAATTTGCCGATATCTTATTGAGTATTTTTGCCTCTATATTTATGAGAGATATTGGTCTGTAATTTTCTTTTCCTTTTTTATAATATCTTAATTTCATTTTAGCATCAGGATAATATTGACCTATAGAATGAACTAGGAAGTGGTCTCTCTGCTTCTGTTTTTTGAAATAGATTATGGAGACTTAGTATCATTTTCCTTAAGTGTTTGTAAAAGTTGTCAATGAAATCATCTGGGCCTAAAAGTAATTAATTATTGAATCAATTTCTTTTGTGGCTATAGAATTATTCCTATTGTTTGAATTTTAGTTGTTTGTATCTCTCAAGGATTGGTTCACTTAATCTAAATTATTAAATTTGTGGATATAAAGTCATTCATAGTATTCCTTTATTGTTCTTTGAATGTCCATAAAATGACCAGGGAGGATCGGTTTTTCATTTCATGGCATTGGTAATATGTGTCTTCTCTCTTTTTCTTCTTGGTTAGCCTGGATAGAGGTATATCAGTTTTATGGATCTGCTCAAAGACCTAGCTTTTGGTTTCATTGATTTTCTCTATTATTTTCCGGTTTTAAATTTCATGAATTTTTGTCCTTATTTTTTTTTTTTAAGATTTTTTTTTAAATTTATTTGACAGAGAGAGAACAAGCAGGGGTAGAAGCAGGCTACAGAGGAAGAAGTAGGTTAGAGAGGGAGAAGCAGACTCTTTCTTGCCAAGCAGGGAGCCTGACGCAGGGCTCCATCCCAGGACCTCGGGATCATGACCTGAGCCAAAGGCAGACACTTAACCAACTGATCCACCCAGGCGCCCCTCTGTCCTAATTTTTGTAATTTATTTTCTTTTGCTTGATTTCAGTTTAAATTACTCCTCTTTCTTGTATGTCCTACGTTAGAGATACAGTTTATAAATTTGATATCTTTTTCCCCAATATTTACATTATTCAGACCATTTTAAAAGCATACTATTATTTTAATTTTCAACATATCAAGTAATTTTAAAATATGAAGGGCAGTACAGATGCCTGTAGCATTACTGAGTTTGACTTAGGCAAAGGAAAAATATTGTTAAATTTCAACACTCCTGTTGGAGGAAGATATAGAAATGTCAGAGGAAAATTTCAAATCTTCAGACTTCGGATATTATAGAATATCATATTATGGTAGACATGGAATTAATCATAAAATTATTTTCTCAAATATTTCATTTTGTATATAGTCAAGGAAACACTAATAAATCATAAATACATGCCTAACTGCATTGTTTCTTGCTTAAAAATTGTTATCCCCACTCTACCTCCCAATAAATTGAATTGTTCTGGTCACAGCTGTAGTCATTCATGTTGTTTGTCTTATAGGGTTCATTTTTAAATTCCAGATCAACTCTGTCTCTTTCCATGAAATTTGATCTGTTATTTCTCTTATCCAAAATGTTATTGGATTTAACTAATATTACGAGTACTTCCTTGTGATATGTCTGAAATTTAGAAAAGATACATCAACAAGTTATGCAAAATTCTAAGGCTTTAGAAACATAAAATGAAATTTTTCCACTTAAATTTCTCCTTTTCCTTCCTCCTCAAAAAAAAAAAATGATGCTTTTTCTAGAAATATGAGTTTTACTTTTTGGCTTAATCAACACTTAAAACATGCCTTCTAATTTTATAGGAAAAATGAAATTCATTGTTTATTTGAATTTCTTTGGTTATTTCTAAATCAAAATATTTTATCAAAGTGTTTTTGGGCATGTGTGTTTATTTTCTTTGTTGCATGATCATGTTATTTGCCCATTTTATAATAAGGGATATATTTTAGTTAATTACTGTATCAATCAATCTTTTTTTGGATTTCTCCTACTTTTTCTGGGTGAGTACAGTTGAGGGTATGGACATATGATTGTATTTTTTCCCCTTCTTTCCAAAACTCATACTTCTATCTTCGTCCTAATGATTTGTATTGGCCATGATTTCCAGGTCAGTGAATAATAAAACTAAAGGTCACCATATCCTTAACTTAAGAAAGCATCTGGGGTTTTACTACTTAATTTAATGTTGACCCTTGGTTTGTAACATACATAACTGTTCTTTTAATTATATTTTTAAAATCCATTTTTAGTAATAATTATTTTTTCAAGAACGATAATTGAATTTTTAAAAACATTTTTTACTTTGAGTAAGATACTAGCAAAAATCTTCATTGCTTGATTTATTGAATAATATTTATTCAGAAGTGTTTTTATATTCTTAAAAGAAAGAGAAATTGATTATGTGTTTTATATTTTAATGCTCTGCTAAAATCTCATTAGAATTCTAAATTGGATTTTCCATGTGCTTCTGTGATTGGGACTAATCTGAGGGTGAGTGTGTGTGTTTGTGTGTGTGTGTGTGTATGTGTGTATTCACTAATTTTTAATCAGTTTTTGGTTTCCGTGTCATGATGGCTTTTAAAAATATATTGGGAAGTTGGACATTTTTTAAAATGCTCTGATAATATTCAAGTAACACTGCAATTATCCATGCCTTGATGCATTGAATGAGCTAACCTGTAGCATCTTCTGGCATTTCTCCCATTATATTGTCCTTTTTTAAAGATATTCTGCCTATTTTGGTAATAATTTATTACCAATTTTTTAAATTTTATTTCATATTACAATAGAAAATAATCCAACAAAAATTTTAGTTATATTACTCTAATATACTATGAGTTTATTCTTAGACTTGTTTCATTTAATTTAATTTTAAAAGTTAAATACATTGACAGGTTAAAAAATGTGAGTAGTAAAGGTTACTTCAGCTCTTAAGTTCAACACTTGATATCCAGTTTCTCTTTCAAGAGGGAAAAATTCTGTTTTGTTGGTTATTGCCG
>JAQQSY010003963.1:0-12620 GCA_028646535.1 Procyon lotor
CCAAAAATCAGTCTTTTAATTACATAATTGAAAGAGTTTCTCTTGCTCCTTAATCTCTCAGCAGTCTTTGATAATGGTAATGCTATTGCATTATAGTGTAATGAGAATCAGGGAGAATTTTTCATTGCAATCACACTTGCAAATGCATCTAAAACTTTTTTCCCAACTGAAATAAAGCAGACTTCAGTTGAAGAGAACACAGTAAGCCAACTTCTGTAGTATCTTTAAGAATATCTACTTTAAGAAAATCTCTCTTGATATAAAGCTTATGTATTTTCCACTTTTTTCAAAAGTTATCATGCCATTTCTGGAAGATACTAATAAGTCAAGTTGATGACATCAATTCAATAGTATAACACATTCTTCCCATCCTAACAATCTTAGAAATTAATTTTGTGGTAAATAGAGCATTATATACAGCTCATTTTTTTTAAATAAGGTACTATTTCTAGCTCCATCTTGCCAAGAGGTAACTGGTAAGACAGACCTTTATCACATGAAACTATCAATCAGTCCTGTCTTTACTGTAAAAGACATAGTTTATCTGCCCTATGGATAATAGACCCATCACCAGGTGTGACAAATGGGCTGAGGTTATCAAAGGAAGAGAGATATTCCTGTCCTACTTCTTGGCCCAGTTTCTCTTTTAAAGGAGCTACAGAAAATATGGTTTGATGATCACCTTCACAAAGCAATTTTAGTATTTTACTAAATACTATTTACTCTATAGTATTTATTCTATAAAACTATTATAAATACATTACTGATAACACCGATAAAACAAAATGGCATTATCTCTCTTAGCATGGAGCAATTTTGATGAATAAGTAACAAATATGATAAAGTTGAAATGGATAATTAAAGGGTCACCGAATATATATTGCACCAATTTTTACTTTGCTAAGGAAAAAAGCAAAATTAGACCTATAGGTATTAAACCATGATAGCAAATTAAAGAATAACAATCACTCTCACTGAGCACAAATTATGTCTTCTAACCTTTAAAGATTTGAATACCTTAACAGAAAATAATAAATTTATAAATCTGTTCTTGATATCAAATATCTGTAAAGCTTTTCAAGAATGTTTATGAATATTTTACATAAGTCAACAATACAAGTGCATAAACATAGATAAAAATCAACTATATTTATTTTTCTATGAAAAATTACACATGAAAAATGTTCTCTTTGCAAAATGAAGAGAACATAACCAGAGCCTTGAGATTTTTGAAAAATATTTACCTTTTTTCCCCACAAAATAAGATTTCTAATAGCAGCAGGCCCTACTAAATATCAAGATAGTTGTCACTGTGCTGGTATGCCAAATTGCTTAAAACTCATTTTCTAAAAAGATGGCATTTTATTAGACAAGTTACAAAGGTCTATGTTTTACTCTCCTTCCAAGTTCTAAAGAAATCAAAATGAATGTATCTGAGTCAGTATCTTTTAGTTACAGCTGTTGTATTATTTATAACAATAGCATATGAAATCATTCTCTGATTATATCAGAAGTTTACAAAAAGGATAAGTTGAGTTTACATGTTTTTTAATATCTGATATTAAATGTAATGTTCTAAATCTGATTCATTTCTTAATTTTGGATGTGTGAGCTTCCCTCTATAGACTCTTTTCATCTACTGTCATTAGTAAAAATAAAACACATCCAAGTCTCCATCAAATTTTCTGCTCTTCCAACTATACATTTTCAAAATGTTCTTTTTGAAACTGATATATCTTAACAAAAGATAAATCCATTTCCATAACAACTATTGCACTTTGGAGAATCTACGTATTTGCTAAGGGTTTAGTATTATTGAGATTCTTTACTTAAATTATTTTGTTTGTGAGAGTAAGTTGAGGACACTAATATAACTTAAAAAGAAATTAGGAAACCAAGTTATTGCATAGCTGTGATTTTATAAATACTGCCTGTTTTTGTATTGCCAGACAGTGTTCTGTAGAATAACCAATCACAAAATCTGTGTTAAATGCTGATGCATTCCCATCTGGGTAGAAGGCTTTATAAAATAATATAAAGATCTAAAATTTTAGAACCATAAAGGGAAGAGAAAGTATAAATGAGCTCTTGATAAAGGACTTGAATAATTTCTTAAAAGTCTGTATTAGATAACTAAGACTACAAAACCAAAAGTCTAGGTTTTTTTCTTCACTTTTTGGTTTTTAATTCTAATTTCATGTTAAGTTCCAAATAACTTATTAATTATATTATGAAATAATTCAAAACTAACAGAGAATTTACAAGAATTATACACTCCATAACATCTCTCACATTCTTGGTTTGTAATAATTTGTCTTATTTACTATATCATTTTCTCATTTACTCATTGTGGTTTACAACACACACCACACTCTTTCTTATCTCCATAAATGTCTTTTTTGCTTGAAATGCCCTTTTTCCTATTCTTTACTTGGATAATTCCTACTTATGCTTCAACACTCACTTCATTTACACAAAAATCTACTTACTCATTAACATCTGCTTAAGTATTATTAGTTCTGACCACTAGATGGTAGAAAAGTAGACCTTAAAATAAGCTTTCAAGAGAGTTACAATTTTCTGCAAAATATAGGTAGTCGAGTTACAATTATTACTTTATTACAATGAGATGAGCAGTTTGAAAATGGAAGAATCAGGTCCTCAATACATCACATTCAGATGTTGGTGTTAGGGAAGGCTAACCCATAGAAGCTCTATATAAACTAAGATTTGATAGAGGAATTAGCCGGAGACGTTGAGGTAAGAGGAAGAACATTCAAGAAGAATGAACAGTACAGATAAGTAATGAGATGTGACGAAGGAAATCTATTGTGTAGAGACAGAAAGTAGTTTAGCCTCTCTGTGGAAGGAAAAAAATGCAAAAAGAATACTGGAAAAATAATCCAGGGGAGGCCCATTCCACATTTTATATTTTAAGGAATTTGGATATCATCTTTAATCTAATGGGAAGCTACTGATGTGTTTAATCAGGGAAGTCCAATTTTGAAAAATCAACCAGATGCCATTAGAAAAAGTTAGAAATAAGCTTCTCTTAGAATATGCCTTACCTATGCCATCCTCAAATAATAATCTTCTTGAAAATTGTTGAACATCTTATTGAGACCTAGTTTAGTGTTTTTCATAGTAGTTGCTAAGTAAGTATTGATTGCTTTCACTAAATTTATGAAGTGTATCATTTATTAAATATATGAATTTATCCAACCAAAATACTATTCTTTGTTGCTCAGTAATCCTTTTCTAATAAAATCAGAATATAGAAAAGGCAGAAAGATCAATTAATAGAGCAATGATTTTGGTTTATTTGTCAAATACTAAATAAGTTTTTTTAGATGAATTTGTATCAGCATTGGTTTTTCTTTTGTTTCGTATCTTTGAAAGTAGTTGTAGACATATACTAATAAACAAGGGTTCAAAAGAAACTTGTACTGGTTTTCGTTGCTACCTTAACCAATTAACAAAAGCAGCTTAAAACAAAATCCATTTATTAGTTCACCATCCTGTTAAGTCAGAAGTTTAGGCAGACTGGATTCTTTACTTAGATTCCAGTTCCTTATAGTTGTAGAATGAAGGTCTCTTCCTTGCTGTCAGCCAAGGGTTACTCTGAGCTTCTTGAAGCTGTTTCCAGGGCCTTTCTATGTGGTTCCCTCCATGTTCAAAGCCAGGGCAGTGCATCAATCCTGATCACATTTGGAAAACCTGTGTTTTCCGTATTGCTATCAATCAGAGAAAATGCTATTTTTAAATGGCATACAATTAGATTGAACCTACTAAGATAATGTTCCTTTAACTCAAAGTCTCCCAAAAAATGTATCTTCCCATGTAAAAGCATAATCATCTAGTAATATTTTATAAACATAGTCCAGGGTTTAGGACAGGAAATCTTAGAGGGCCATTCTATAAATCTGACTAGCACAGAAAGCAAAAATTAAAATTAAATCAGCTGACTTCACATATTCAGTGAGATGAGACAGCTTATGAAAAAGCATAAATGAAGACACAAATTTATCCTTGAATTTTCATATGAGTCAAAGATCTCAGACTGGAACTGAACTAAAAATAGTTCAGATTCTGCTTTAAATAAAATCATTAATATTCTTTCATGCAAGCCTCTTACTTGATTAGGGCTTTTTCTTGAAATTAACATTTCCTTTTACTAATTCAAGTAGGTGGATTGATGAAGGCAATAATGGCACAATTAATATGATAGCTTCATCAGAATATTTCCTGAAAATATAAGTGCATTTGTGCAATAACCACTAGGAGCCCAGAGAGATGCTTCTTTCACATCGTGCAGTATTGTGGAGGCTTTAATCACATACCAACCAGTAGTCCATTGCCAAAACTAGAATTATTTTTTTGTATATTTTAAGGACATACAAAAATTATAGTGTATTTATTACAATACCTGGCAGGTAAATGTGCTCAGTGCAAAAGGGGTGAAAATGGGAAGAGACAAAAGACAGAAGGAAAGAAAAAAGAAGGAGAAAAAAAGGAAAGAGTAAGAAAAGACAAAAATGGTAGGAAAGAAAGAAGGAAAGAAAAAAAGAAGAGAAAATAAAGGGGAAATAAGAGGAAAGGAAAGAACTCTGGAAGGAAAGATGGAAGAAACAAAGGTAGGAATGAGGAAATGGAATAAGAAAAGAAAAAAATTTAAATATTTAGATATTAAAAGTTTTTAAAAAATATTTAAATGTTATTAACTGTCTTTTTCACTCCTATGGTCAGCTACCCTGAAGCCTGTTGGAGACAAATATACATGCACAGGGGAATGCCCCTCTATTTTTATACTCCCAAACTCCCCCTGGGTCTCCAGGATCCTGCATTCTTCCATTTACCCTGGATGCACTCCCACAACCACTTCTAATGTTGCCGTTCTTTCAGCCAACTGCTTCCCTCCTCTAACAGCTGACCTGGATTTACACTTGATTTCACAAAAAGTATTTAGACCATTAGGTGAGATTTTTCTTAGATTGACAACTTTTTTTCCTAAATTAACCTACTTCAATCATAAATATTTAAATTGAGGCCAGAAATTGACATGTTTCTCAGGCTAATCAAGTTTATTTGTCCTTTAGTTTTTGTTTTAGTTTTTGTTGTTTGACTTCATGTCCTGTGCATTTCCTGTACACAGTACATACTTGGGTCTTGCTCTTTTTTTCTCTTTTTAATTGAATCTGAAATTCTCTACCTTTAATTGGGGGTGTTTAACACCATTTATTTATTTTTTTTTTTAAGATTTTATTTATTTATTTAACAGCGAGACAGAGAGCATGAGCACACAAGCAGTGGGAGGGGCAGACAGGGAGGGGGAAGCAGGCTCCCCACTGAGCAGGGAACAAGATGACTGTCTCTGTCCCAGGACCCTGGGATCATGATCTGAGCTGAAGGTAGACGCCTAAAGACTGAGTCACCCAGGCACCCCTACTTTTTGACAAATTTTTAAAATATTCTATCATTATTTCCTTAAATACCTGCTTTTGTATTTTATGAGGAGTACAATTATATATACATTAGAGTATTGAAGTTTACCCAAAGCCCACTCATATGATTTTCCATTAATATAAATTTTTTCTTTCTGCAATTTGTTTTGGATAATTTATATTGCTTTGTCTTCAAGGTCACTAATCTTTCTTCCAGCAATGTCTTATTTGTCTTTTATCCCAACTAGCACATTTTTCATTTCATACACTGTAGGTTCTATCTATAAATATTTGGTACTAGTCTTTTACATATCTCACATATTTCTACTTAACCTTTTGAGTATATAATATCCAATTATAATTACATTTGAGTTTCTTATATGTTCATTTTAGCGTGTGTACCAGTTCTGGGTTTGTTTACATTGGTTGCTTTTACTGCTTTTCCTTTTCACCACAGGTCTCATTTTCCAGGCTCTGCATGCCTGATAATCTTTGACTGGATTCCAGACATTATAAATTTTGCCTAATTGGGTGCCAAATGTTGTCTGGCATGCAGTTAAGTTCCCTGGAAATTATCTGATAATTTTTGGTCTTGTTTTTCATGCATATGAGTTAGGACCAATATAGTTAAAGATTTATGGTCTTACCTGGCAGAAGTACAAGACAATTGCTACATTTTTTTTTCACTAAGATTTGTATAATGGGAGAGTACAGGCATATGAATGCATATATATTTTATGTATACTCTAGAAAGTTATTCTAGCTTCTTTTTTACCCCAAGTAGCTTTCCATTTGACTCAATTAACCTTCCTGAACTAACTTATTTGGAAAGAACCATGTGGAATTCTGGACCAGTGACATGTCAAGCTCTGAAGACTCATTCACCAGCAAAACAACAATTGGTAAAAATTAAGAGGGTGGTAGGTCCATGAGATCAGCAAACTAAAATAATAGACTCATTAGTCTATCAGAGAGAACCAAGCTAGTATACATTTAAAAAGGAATCCTACTAGTGTTAGAACATACATCAAAGACTAGCTTCATAGATTATCCCTGAAAAGAAGCCTAAATTTAATTGAATCATACCACAGAGCAGTTTATGCCACAGGACATTGCCACACATAGAGCAAGACCCACACTTGGTAAAGTCTAACAACTGGGTGTAACCAACACAAGCTGAGAATTTAAGAGAAAGATTAGGGAAAAAGCCCAAATAGAACCACTATCATCTCAAGGTGACATGTGAAAGCCTTGTCTGCACCCTCTGAGGAATGACATCATAGACTTCACATTGCATGGGAAATAGGCTTAAAAAAAAATCATCCAGCTAAGTCACTAAGCAAAGGAATGAACAACCCAAAGATAATCCCCAAAGTGGGTGGCAGTATCCAGAGTTGCTGCAATATATTGATTCAAATTTCCAGTGTTCAACAAACCATGATTAGACACTCAAAGAAACAGGAAAGTGTGACACATACACAGGAAAAAAAAAAGGCAGATGATGATAAAAACCACTTCTGAGGGGGCCCAAAAGTCAGATTTATTAGACAAAGTCTTTAAAGGCACCATTATACATATGTTCAATGATTAAAGTATGCTTTGAAAAGTAAAGGAAGGTGTAATGATGATGTGTCATCAAGTACAGAATATCAGTAAGAAGATATAAATTATACGAAAGAACTAACTGAAAATCCAATAGTTGAAATGTAAAATAACTGAAAGGAAAAGTTCACCAGAGGTACTCAACTGTAGATTGAAATTGGCAGATGAAAAAATTAGTGAACTTGAAGAGAGGTCAAAACAGTTTATGCAGTCAGAATAGTGTGAGGAGTGCAGAAAGTGAAGAAAAATAAATAAACCCTCAGAGAAATATGAAAGACATTATATTCAACATACACATGAGACTACCAGGAGAGGCAAAAGGATGGAAAAGAAAATATATATATATCGTAATAATTAATGGCTGTACACTTCACAAATCTGATGAAAAACATGTATACATCTAGAACTTCATCAAGCAGGAGAAAAACCAAGAGTTGGGCATCTGGACACATCGTAGTAAAAATGTTGAAAGAGATATGTAAAGAGAATAATTTGAAAGAGGCAAGACACAAGCACTTGTGTACAAGAGAACCCCAATGATATTTCTGTCAGAATTTTCATCAAAACCAATAAAAACCAGAAAATAGGAGGGCTTGGGTGGTTCAGTCCATTAAGCGTCTGCCTTCGGCTCAGGTCATGATCCCAGGGTCCTGGGATCAAGCCCCACATCAGGCTTCTTTTTAGTGGGGAGTCTGCTTCTCCCTTTGCTGCTCCCCCTGCTTGTGCTTTCTCTGTATCTCTCTCTCTGTCAAATTTTCTAAAAATCTTAAAAAACCCCAGAAAATAAGGGGGTACTTATTCAAAGTGGTGGAAGAAATCTTATATAAGCAGAGAAATAATAAAATTTCATTACTTGGATTAATAAAAAAACAAGAATGTGAGTTTAGAATTCAAGGGCATATGAAAGCATCGGTGTTTACAGAGATGTATTTTCTATACTTTAGCTTCTCTTTAATTAGCATGGGAACCATAATGTCTAAAATATAAAGGTAAATGGTTTGATTAATAAAACATGGTCTATGAACACATTTAATCCATAATGCCTAAGTCTATGGAGAAGTAAAGAGGCTTGTAATGAGACTTAAGTAGTTGTAAGAAAAGATATCACAGACAGTTTCCTGACAGGAAGACTAAGATTTAATCACCGAAGCTGCTTTTGCAGCTACTGCCAAAGCATGTTAGCTTTACAGCCAGAGAGCAAGATGCCTGTCAAGTCTGCGGTAAAGCAAATGGAATTGCTGCCAACGCGCTGCCTACGGACAACAGATGATCCTCAGACGCCATTTATTTTACTTCTGCACATTTTGATCTCATGTTGTGTTATCTATAGAACATATTGAGTCTGTATATCACTACAAAAGGACTTCTAATGGGAAAAAAATTTGCTGCTAAGTTAGAAAAAAATGCTTCTTCAGAGTTTAGTTTAAAATTAGAATTTATCTTCATTTTGATCCTAATATCAAAAGCTATTAAGCTTTAAAGGAACATAAGATATTTGGGTTTGAAAATGGGCAGGTGATTAAAAGGTTACCATAAGTCTATATCCAATGCTACCTAGTTTCTCAACTTCTAATTCCTTATCATCATGGTTACTCAATAATTATTTAATTTGTTTATTTATTAATGATTGTGTGTCCTAATGCCAATCCATGCTGCAAGAATGCAATGCTAGAGACACAGGTGGTAAACAAGGACAAAGGAGAGAGATTTTTCTCAGTACTGGAGGAAATGGCTGTTTAAGATTTTCTAAGGGTTTCATCTTGAAACATTATTGTACCTACAGGAGTGGAACTATGCAAAATTTTGACCAAGTAATTGCTATAGAGCTTTCTTTGTATTCATTATGAATTTATAGACTAGCGATTATAACAATAGTTATTTAGCATTAGCAGTTACAGTGTGTTCATTACAATAGATGATTGGTACGCTATCTCATTTAATCCTCACAGTGATCATGATAGGCAGATATTATGATTCAATTTTTTATATTATGGAACTCTGACTGAGAGGTAAAAAAAACTTACTCAAGGTCACGTAGCTTGTAAGTGACTGAACCAGTATTTATACATAGATCTCTCCATTTTTTTAAGCTTACGATGTTCCTTTACACTCCCCACATTCTTCTAACCTTTTGGCCCAAACTGTCTCTTTGACTATTACCACTCTTCCACCATGTTTTAGGGGAAGAAATAAGTAAGTTCATGTTATCTATACATCATGCATTAAGTCTTAACTCATATATTGTTTTAGGTCGGTAAGCCTCTGAAGTGGGTTGAGTAGGGAAGAAACACTGAAGATCTGTTTAGTTACTGAATAAAGAATTATAAGGTCATTCTTACAATTGACTTGGCATCTCAGAGTCCAGAGACACTGTTGGCTGACTTTGTATTTTAAATGCTGAACCTGAGCAGTAGTATTCAACCTCCTATTCCTTACTTTTTCATAGTTCCTCAAGACTCCTGGGGGTTCCTAGATGATAGCTCCCAAGGATCTAGGGGTTGCCAGATCATCTTTGAGACAACTGTGACTGGGTTCACTAGGAATCAGTTGCTTTGTAAAAACAGTGATTTCCACGAGATTTCCTAGTAACAGAGTTAGACCAGGAGTAAGCTCCAGTTCTGGATATCTGTATCTGCCTCCACCCGGTCAGTAGTCACAGATTATTTACAAAGATGAGTCTACTATGACTCTCTCATTCTTTCTCTATTTTTTTAATCATTTCCTCCTTCTCACTAACTTCCTTATCTTGTTTATTTCATTGTTCTTTCTCTTCTTCCTTCTTTTGGTATCTTTACATCCTTCATTCTTTTTCCCATTGAAAATTGTCTAGAAAAAATTTTAAAAATTAAAAAAAAAGAAAATTGTCTAGAAATAAAAGTAGCAAATGGTTAAGAAAAGAGGAATTTTTCATAAAAGCTATTGTAAGGTGAAAATTTTAAAATAGTAATCTTTGATATGACCAAGAAAAATAATCTAAAGCAAAAAACCATAATATACAATGTAGAATATTATTTTTGTGAGCTTTTAGTTAAGTTTGAGTTATTATATTGATCAATAATTCTGTTCAAGGAAACCAGACATCAAAACCAAATAGGATTTCTGCTAAAATCTTTACCTTAATGCAAATGAGTGTTTGATGAGACAGCGACTTATAATTGAAATATTTGCTAGCAGGGAGAAAATCTAAAAGTTATGCAATGTGAAGTACTGGGAGAAATTTAATAAGTACTACTATGTTAAACCTTACTTGAATTATTAAACACACGCACACAGAAACCCACACTCACTCACACAAGATCATACTAATTTACCTAGCTGAAGATACAAAAAGCTAAAAAGAACCTAAGAACATGAATGTGGTGGGCAGAATAATAGCACTCAAATTATCTACATACTTATCCCTAGAACTTGAGAAAATGTTTCCATACATGGCAAAAGGACTACACATTTGGTTAAGTTAAGGACCTTGAGATGGAGAGATTATCCTTTACTACATAGGTGGGACCAATATAATGGCATGGATCCTTTTTAAATTGTAATATCATTTGGGACATTTTTTACCTTTCACATATTATAACCAATATTATTTTATAATTTATAATTTGGACGGGTGTCCACACTTTGTGGGACAGTATATTACATCGAACATCTTATTTACTAATTCTGCAAGTAAAACAAAAACAAAAACAAAAAATCTATCTACTTCATAATGGATGACAGAAGAGGTCAAACATGGTGGGTCAGGGGTAACACTTCCTACCCTTTCTTCAAGGGATCCTGAGCCTCAGTGTTTGGGTTGGTGCCACATAGTAATTGCAAACAGAATTGATACTGGGGGATCCAAAGTGGTGGAGATACACTGTTTAGTCCTTAACCACTCCTTCCTGTGAGAAAGAAAATGTCTTTTTTTTAGGTTTTTTTTTTTTTAACTTATTAGAGAGAGAATGAGAGAGAGTATAAGATGAGGGAGGATCAGAGGGAGAAGGAGCACCACTGAGCACCAAGCCCAAGGTGGGTCTCCATCCCAGGACTCCATGATCATGACCTGAGCTGAAAGTAGCCACTTAACTGACTGAGCCACTGAAATGCCCCAGAAAATGTTTTTCTTTATGCAAGAATTCCTTAGGAAATTATATCTCCAATGTGGAGAAAAAAAAATCTAGAAGAAAAAAAAAAGCAAGAGCTGGGATTTAATAAAGCAAGTGTCTTTTATTAAGAAGTGAAGAAAGTAAAGAAATGCTGAAATGTGGAGTTGATTGTTTATTTGTTGACCTTAACCCAGAAATAATATGCACTGGGTTAATATGGAGAGAGACTTTTCTGTGAATATTGGCCTTCTAAATGTATCTCTCAAGCAGTGGATTCTAGATGATTTTTTAGTGCACCTAAAAATAAGTCCCCCGGTAGTTATGAGAGCCCCTTATCCTAACGTGGCCTCCTTTGTTCCATGTCTTGGATTTTCTTCATCTTATCTCTAAAGACACTTTTCATGGGACATTTCACTAGGCATTCAAGGCATATCTAAGTAAGGTGAAAAAGAGGTCCAAGAAAGTAAGAAGAGAAATGGAAAGCTAAATTGGAGAATCTTTTTTTTTTTAAAGATTTTATTTATTTATTTGACAGAGAGAGGTCACAAGTAGGCAGAGAGGCAGGCAGAGAGAGAGGGGGAAGCAGGCTCCCCGCTGAGCAGAGAGCCCGATGTGGGGCTCGATCCCAGGACCCCGAGATGGTGACCTGAGCCGAAGGCAGAGGCTTTAACCCACTGAGCCACCCAGGCACCCCAAAATTGGAGAATCTTTATGAATGCTCATGTGTGATTTTTATAGTTATTATGATATTAAATATCATCGATGTTTTATACTTTACAAATACAGTCTTACCAATATTTTACTTTTTTTTTAAGATTTTATTTATTTATTTATTTGTCAGAAAGAGAGAGAGCAGAAGCACAAAGAGCTGCAGGCAGAACAGGCAGAGCAGGCAGAGGGAGAAGCAGGCTCCCCGCTGAGCAAGGAGGCCGATGTGGGACTCTATCTCAGGACCCTGGGATCATGACCTGAACCGAAGGTAGATGCTTAACCAACTGAGCCACTCAGGCATCCCTAATCTTTTACTCTTTAATTTTAAGTAATTATCCATGAAAAAGTGTATGGTATTCATAAAGATAATTTTATTATGTGTGTGCTACATATCAGTTAACTTCATCTTTCACCTCGTGAATCTCAACCTAAGTGCTGAAGAAATTTAAAATCATTTGTAGTTTATTAACAAATCTCTTCCATGTTTGCATGTGCTTTGCCTCTACCTAGGATGTTCCCCTTCCCCTCATCAACTGGAAATCATCTAGTCCCTTTATAATAGGTTTCACTTTCTGTGGGGAGGTCTTCTCTGCCTACTCTAAACTGATTAAGCCCCTATTTCTCTGTATCACTTTTTAACTTAACTCTGTATGTACAGTCATCAAACATTTTTCAATATCATATGATATCATTAATATACTTGTTAGCCTTCAACTGGAAACCATGATAGGTGCAAATAATGTAACTTTTTGTGGCACTTAAAAAATTCTTGTTGCTA
>JAQQSY010003964.1:0-12619 GCA_028646535.1 Procyon lotor
CTCCCTCCGTCCCTTCCCCTTCACTTGCTCCCTCATTCCTTCTCTAAATATGTGTGTGTGTCTGTGTGTGCATAACAAAAATACTAACTAAAAGCAGGAAGGAATAGCTATACCAGGGCAAAGCAGATTTTAGACTGAGAAATACTGCCACAAAGAAAGAGGGATATTTTATAATGGCAAAGGGGTTTGATTCGTCAAAAGCACATAAATTATTTTGCTGGGGCTACCATAACAAAGTACCGCAGGGATGCCTGGGTGGTTCAGTTGTTTAAGTGTCTGCCTTTGGCTCAGGTCACGATCCCAGGGTACTGGGACTGAGTCCCCCAGGAGGCTCCCCACTGAGCAGGGAGCCTGCTTCGCCCACTGCCTGCCACTGCCCCTGCTTGTGCTCACACACACACTCTCTCTCTTTCTCTCTGGCAAATAAAAAAATAAAATCTTAAAAAAAAAAAAAATGTACCACAGACAGGATGGCTTCGGCAACAGAAATTTATCTTCTTATAATCTTGGAGGCTAGAAGTCTAAGATCTAATTGTCAGCAGGGTTGTTTTTTTCTGAGACCTTTCTCTTTGGCTTATAGATGGCTATCTTCTCCCTGTGTCTTCACATAGTACTCTCTCTGAGTGTGCCTATATCCTAATCTTCTCTTCTTATAAGGAAACATTAGATTAGGGCCCACCTAATGAAATCATTTTAATTTAGTTACCTCTTTAAGAACCCTATCCGCAAATATAGTCACATTCTGAGGTACTGAAGAGTAGGAGGACTTCAACATATGAATTTTGGAGGGACACAAATCAGTTCACAATAGTACATAACAACCCTAAATGTATATGTACCCAATAACAGAGCTTCGAAATAGATGAAGCAGAAACTTATAGAACTAAAAGAATAGACAAATCTACAATTACAGTTAGCTAATTCAACATTCCTTTCTCAGTAATTAACAGAACAAGCAGAGAGAAATGTCAATGAGGATAAAGAATGCTTAAACATCATTATCAACTAAACCAAACTGGCATGTATTTCATAGCTCATCAACTGCAAAATACACATCTTTTTCAATTGCACATGGGATGTGCACCAAAAGAGACCATATCCTAGACCATGAAACTAGTTTCAACAACTTTAAAAGAAGTTAAATGATATAAAGCATGTTTTATGACCAAAAAAAAACAAAACAAAACAAAAAAAAAAACTAGAAATAATAGCAGAAAGAGATCTAAGAAATCTCTAATATTTTCAATTAACTGATGCATTTTTTTTAACTCCAAGTACAAACTTTATTTCTATTACAAGTACGTTAATAGTAGTAGTAGTAGTAGTAGTAAAATAAAAAGAGGGGATGGGGGCTCTGATACTTGGTTTTCAGAGCAAGCGATGAACTTAGGCCTCGGGCCTCTGCCTGATCCAAGCAGAGCCCGGCATGGCTCTGGTGGCAACAGGGAGCCCCCAGCCTTCTCCACAGAAGACAGTAAGGACAAAGGAGCCGTGCTCCCCACCAGAAACAGAAGGCAGTTACATCAAATGCCAAAGAAGCAGATTAAAACAAAGCCTCTAGTGCACTCACCTCTAACTCAACTCACCTCCAAAGCCTTGTTCCTAACATATATTGCAACTGGCCTGAATGATTTACCAGAGTGCCTCCATAAACACCAGAGGCCCAAATTCTAGAGTGGGGAGGGACAGTACACAGGAGAGGGTACCTAAAAGTTCCCAAATTAAGGCCCCAACAGAGAAGAGAATCACTTCACTGGTGAGTACCAGGTTTCCAGAACCCTCTCTCCTCTTTCCACCAGGACTACACAGCACCAAGCAGCAGTGGCAATAGTATGTCAAAAGGTGGAGCCCTGGTGGGCAAAGAGGCCATTACTTGTACTTCTGCACAGCCAAAAGGCAGTAGCTAAAGATGAAACATTTCTAAACAGCCTCCCTGATAACCCTCCCCCAAACCCTCAAACTCCCACAGCACAATCTCAAAAGACATAAAATGGCCATAACCTAGAAAAAGTTAAAATCTATAAAATCTCCCCCGCCCACAGAGCCCAAGAGTGGGGCCTGAATTGTGGCAAGTGCTGCTGTGCAGAGAAGATGGAACCACTGTGCAGGTTCTCTGGACACCATTACTCTTCCTCCTCTTCCTCCTCTGCATCCCCAGCTCCCTGTTGCTTGGGGGGTTTTGCCTTTGCAGTTCTGTTTCGGTAGTTAGCAGCTGTGGAGGTGACCCGTGAGTTCCTACCACCTTCACTCCTACCACTTACTCCGTATCTCCCTGAAGGCCCATGGGGGAAGGTGGATACAAGGTTTTCTGGGTAGAGATTTCGCACTGGGTGAATCACTGGAACATGTCCGGTGGCCGTGGCCGAGTTATGGCTGTTTCAATTGCGTGCCCGGCCATCTTGGCTGTCTAAGTTGTTGAGCTTCAGTATACAAGGAGGGCTAGGCTGGCACCCAGGTCTGGGGCCTGATGTGGATGTTGACAGTCAGTTACAAGACGCTGTCATATTGTTAATGGGTCTGCTGGGGGGAAGAGGGTAGGTGGACCCTTTAGCTGTTTCCTGCTTGATATCATCCATGTAACCAGAAGACAAGTCTCCCTGGTGTCTGGCACGCCTCTTGGGCAGCTCTGGTGAGGTCTCTGGAGGCTGGAAATCCTGTCTAGGAATCCCCTCTGTCACAAGGTTGGTTGCTGTGGCTGGGCGTTGGTCACACTGGTCCTGGTGATGGAATAGCACCTCCTCCTCCAGCTGTACCCCACAGAATTCACATGGGATGATGATGCTATCCTCCACATGGGTTGAATTGCTCAGGTCCAACAAAGAGTCTAAATGGTTACTCACAGCCTGCTGCAAAAACTTTTGGAAAATGACATCAGGGTCCTCCACTCCTTTGGGGGAAGTGCTGCCCACACTGAGGGCAGGTAAGGCACAGGAAGGATTACAGCTTGTCTGATGGTCAATCAGCAGTTCCTCTGGGTAGAGCTCCTCACAAAATTCACAAGGCAACATGGTCTGGCCAGCTGCACCCTTCATGTCACTGAGAGCATTGGAACCTTCAAGGGACTGGTCTGCACCACATACAGCCCTCCAGAAGTCCTGCTCTCCCACATTGCGGGCCTGCCCTTCATTTTGCAGACTTGGGGCCAACATGAAGTCCAAGTTTGCACTATCTTCACCACCCTCTTTTGGGGGCTGTCGGGTTCTATTCCTTTCCTGCCTTTCTTGTTCTTCCAATAGATTATTCTGAATTGGAAACTGGGCTGTCATGTTCCTTTGGTTGGTAGTTCTACTATGGAAAACGTCTGATTCAAAGGCTCTCAGAGGTCTTCGGGGTAACCTCAGAGGTGGGTCCAGAGCCTCAATTTGCCTGAGGAGCTGGGATGCAATCCAGATGCCATCTTGACCCCAGGACTCATCATATGCATTAGGAGGCATGGCAACCTCATCTCTCTTTTCCTCCCCATCTCTTCCGCAAACATCAGGATGACTTTTCAGATCTTTCACCAGGACATTGCGCCCACAATTGCCACATAACTCCATCCGGGCACCACAGTAATCTTCATGGTCCTTCAGTTTGAGAACAGAAAGTTCCAAATCACAGTGCTGGCAAAGGGCAAGCCGTAGAGGACATTCAGTCTCCTCATGCTTCTTTAACTGCCTCTTCTCCAACTTCTTATTACATTTGCAGGTCACCTGACAATGTTCTGTAGCCATATGACTCTCCATGTCAGATTTGGGAAATGGTTCCTTGCAGATAGGACACATACCAATGTTCCTTTGACAGTGGATCTCATGGATGGTAAAATTAAACACAGGAATTTCTTTTTTGCAGTTGTCACACAGTGGAGTGTCCTGGTCATCTAGAAATTCAGCCATCTTTAGTTCTTTCTGAAAACCAGGACAACAGCAAAGACTCGCAGCAGACCCGCTAGCCGCAGACACAGAGCCTCCTCAGTCAGTCCCCCACAATGAACAACGGCCCCCCAAAGCCGCCCCACCCAACTGATGCACTTTTAAATAACTGCATGAGTTGAGAAGAAATCACGAGGGACATTTGAAAATATTTTGAACTGAATGAACATGAAAACACAGCATCTCAAAATTTGTGGGATTGAGCTTATAAGAAAATTTATAGCAATAAGTGTACCTGGAAAAAGAAGCAAAATCTCAAAATAAGTTATGTATATCTCCATCTTAATAAACTAGAAAAAGAAGAGTAAATTAAACCCAAATAATAAGAAGAAAGTAAATAATAAGAATAACAGAAATCAATAAAACAGGAAAACAATGGAGATATTCAATGAATTTTTAAAAAAAATTTTTTTAAAGATTTTATTTATTTGACAGAGAGATCACAAGTAGGCAGAGAAGCAGGCAGAGAGAGAAAGGGAAGCAGGCTCCCCGCTGAGTAGAGAGCCCCATGCAGGCTCAATCCCAGGACCCTGAGATCATGACCTGACCTGAAGACAGAGGCTTTAACCCACTGAGCCACCCAGACACCCCTGAATTTTAAAAATTTTAAAAATTGATGAACCTCTACCTAGTCATACTAATTAAGAAAACAGGAGAGATGACAGAAATTACCAATATCAGCAATTAAAGCAGGGTCATCACTAGATATCCTATAAGTTTAATAGATAATAAGGGAATATTTATACATTTATGCCAATACATTTGACAAATGAAACGGACATTTGTGACTTAAGAGTCATAAAATGCCAAGGGTCACTGAACAAGAAAAAAAAAAACCTGAGTAGTCCTATATCTTTTAAATGAATTGAATTCTTAGATAAAAACTATCTCAAAGGTAAAACTTCAGCCAGACAGCTTCAGTGGCAAATTCTACCAAATATTTAAAGAAAAAAAATCCTTCCCAGACTTCTTCAGGAAATAGAGGAGAAATACTTCCCAAATTTTTTTAATGAGACCAGCATTTCCCTGACAGAAAACTAGATAAAGACATCATAAGAAGTAAAAAAGAAATAAAAATGAAAATTATAAGCATAGATGCAAATATTCTTAACAAAATATTGGCAAAGTAAATCCAGTAATATATAAAAAAAAATAATATATTGTTACCAAGTAGCATTCCTCCTAGAAATGCAAGATTGGTTCCAAAAATCAGTCAATAAAATTTGCTATATTAACAGACCGAAAAAAGCCATATGATCATTTTTTTTAAAAGATTTTATTTATTTATTTGACAGAGGAGAGAGAGATCACAAGTAGGCAGAGAGGCAGGCAGGGAGAGAGGGGGAAGCAGGATCCCCGCTGAGCAGAGAGCCCGATGTGGGGCTTGATCCCGGGACCCTGAGATCATGACCTGAGCCGAAGGCAGAGGCTTTAACCCACTGAGCCACCCAGGTGCCCCCATATGATCATCTTAATCGTTGCAGAAAAGGCACTAGAAAAAAATTAATCATCTACTTATGATAAAAAGCTCTAAAAAAACTAGGAATAGAAAGAAGTTTCCTGATAAAGAACGTATATGATAAGCATGTAACTAATATCCTACTCATAGTGAAAGACTGAATGCTTCCTCCTAAGAGCAGGAAAAAGGCAGAGATGTCTGCTGTCACCAATTCTATTCAACACGGTAATAAATATCCTGGCCAGGGCATTAAGGCAAAAAGAAGAAAAAAAGCTTAAAAAAAAAAGGCATACAGATTGGAGAAGAAGTAAAACTCTCTTCATTTGCAGGTGACATGATCTATGGAGAACATCCTAAGGAATCTACAAAAAAGCTACTAAAACTACTGTGAGTATGATGAGGTTGTGGATATCAGGTCAATATGCAAAATCATATTTCTATATAATAGAAATCAACAATTGGAAATTGAAATACCATCAAAAAGTGTGAAATAGGGATAAATTTGACAAAAGACATTGAACCTGTACATCAAAAACTATAAAATATTGCTTAGAGAAATTAAAGAAAATTTAAATAAGTGGAATGAAACTTCTTATCCTCATGAATTGGAAGACTCAGTAATATTAAGATACTGATTCTCCCCCAAAATGACCTATATATTCAACACAATCATAGTGAAATTCCAGTATGCATTTTTATATTTTTAAAAGGATGCTTCTAAAATTTATAAGGAAATACAAAAGACCTAGAATAGCCATAGTCATCTTGAAAAAGAAAAAATAGTTTTTTCTTTATAATGTACCTGATTTCAAGGTACATTATAAAGCTAGAGCAATAAGAGACTGGAGTATTTCTATAAAGAAATACATCCTATTACACAGAGCAGGAGCTTGGAAAGATGGCAGAGGAGGAGGACTCTGAGCTCACCCGAGCCCACACTGTCACCTAAATATCATTCACATCCAAGTCAACAAACCAGAAAGCATAATCTAAACACTGGCAGAAAAAAACTGGGCAACTAAATATAGATTAGAAGCTTCATCTGGAAGATTAAGAAGGTCAGAAAGGCAGACAGAAGCTGCCTGCAGGAGGGAGGGAATGGCACATAGGACAGAGGAAGGGATCCTCACACCAGGGAGCCCATAGTGGGAAACTAATCCCCATTACATTTGGCTTTAAAAACACTCAGAGAGGCGGATGCCTGGGTGGCTCAGTCCATTGAGTTTGCCTTCTTCTCAAATCATGATCCCAGGGGGATCTGGGGATCTAGTTGCCCATAGACTCCTTGCTCAGCAGGGAGCCTGCTTCTCCCTCTGCCTGCTGCTCCCCCTGCTAGTGCATGTGTGCTCTCTCTGACAAATAAATAAAACCTTTTTTAAAAAAATTTTTTTAAAAAAAAGCATTCAGAGGGGCTGGATTTCATCAGTTTTTAAAACAAGTGGGACTTGGAGCCTGGAACTTTTAAAGTCAGCTGACTCAGCACTGGGTGAACTGGGAAAGCAAGTCACAGCAGGGTCACAGCCCTTAAAGAGACAGCAGCCTGCGCAGAGAGGCAACATAACAACAGCAGTTTATACAACACAGGGGACAAATAGAAGGCAGATCTGTTCATGCTGATTTCTGAGTGTTTCGTGGGATTTCTCTGAAAATGAGGAAGCTGGCTGGTGCCATTTTCCCTGCCCACCGTTAAGTGTAAATACAGAGCCACCTGTGGGAGATGGGGGCGCACAGGTACTTGCAGCCTCAGCCCAGGGCTCAGGGTAAATTCTGTTAAGGCTGCTTGGGTGCCCCCCAACCCTGCTGCTGAGGGTATAGCTGCCAGGGCACACCACACCCAGCCACCATTGTGCACCACACTCAGAGACTGAGCACATGCTACCCTCATCTGCCACACCACACACAGCCACATGTCCCCAGCCACCATCATGTGCCACGCCCACCAGTGCTGCCGGCCACAGCCAGCCTTGCGCCCCCAGCACACAGCCCCTAACTGCCACAGAACTTCAGAAGGTCAAACAGGCCCAGAGCAAATTTTGTTACCACTCCTGCACACTCCCAGGTTCCCCAGCAGGCATGCCTCCTCAGAACTGGCCTGCCTGGGTCCCACTAACAGCACAGGGAGCAAGCATAGCCCACAATGGGCAGAGTCAGTATAGACGACTGCACGGAAAGGAGAGGTCACATAGACACAACAGCAGGGAGTAAGCAACACACAGAGGATACTCCCTTATACTGCCAGGTTCTGGTGAACAGGGGAGTCTATACTGCAGGGCACCCCAGAACCTCTTCTTCATAAAGTCACTGTTTTCAAGAGTAAAAGACATGCTGATTTTCTTAAAACACAGAAGGAGACCCAAAGAAGCAGACAAAATGAGGAGACAGAGAAATGTATCCCCAATGAAAAGTACAGAACAAGTCCACAGCCAGAGATCTAAGCAAGACAGACATAAGTAACACACCTGATGGAGCATTTAAAACAATGTTCATAAGGATACTCACCGGACTTGAGAAAAGAGTGGAAGATACGAGTGAGAGCCTTAACACAGAGATAAGAAATAACATAGCAGAAATAAAGGGCTCAATAAATGAAATGAGAAACACGCTTGATAAAATAAACAGCAGGAGGTAAGAAGCAGAGGAATGAATTATGACCTAGGAGACAGCAGTGGAAAGTAGTCAAGCTGAACAAAAGAGAGAAAAAAGAATTAAACAAAATGAGAATAGACTTAGGGATCTCAGAGATTCCATCAAATGTAATAACATCATATTATAGGAGTCCCGGAAGAAGAAGAGAGAGAAAAGGGAGCAAAAAAACTTATCTGAAGAAACAATAGTTGAAAACTTCCCTAATTTGGGGAAGGAAACATATATCCAGATCCAGGAGGCACTGAGAAATCCCATCAAAATCAACAAAGCAGACCCACACCAAGACATATTGTAATTAAATTAGTAAAATACAGTGATAAAAGAAAAAAAAATTTAAAGCAGCAAGACAAAAGAAGTCAGTCAGTTACAAGAGCAAACCCATGAGAACAGAGTAATGTTTTTCAACATTACCAAAGTTTCAACAGAAACTTTGCAAGTCAAAAGGGAGTCACATGATCTATTCAAAATGCTGAATGGGAAAAATCTGCAGCTGAGAACGCTCTATCCTGCAAGGCTACTATTCAGAATGAAAAGAGAGATGAAGAGATTTCCAGACAGGGGCACCTGGGTGGTTCTGCGTGTTTGGTTTCTGCCTTTGGCTCTAGTCCTGATCCTGGGGTCCTGGGATCCAGCTCCAATTCAGCAGTCTCTACTCAGCAGGAGCCTGCTTCTCCCTCTCCTTCCCGCTAGTGCTCTCTCTTGTTATCTCGGTAGCTCTCTCTCTCTCTCTCAAATAAATAAATAAAATCTTAAGAAAAGAAATTCCAAGACAAAAACTAAAGGAGTTCATGATCACTACTAAACCAGCCCTGCCAGAAGTATTAAGGAGACTCTTTGAGTGGGAAGGAAAGACCAAAAAAAAAAAAAAAAAAAAAATAGTATGAAGGTAGGAAACACAAAAGCAGTAAAAATGAATATTTCTGTAAAAAATCAGTCAAGGAAATTATAAAAGAAAAAGGATATAAGAATGTAATGGCATATACCTAAAATGTGAGGAGGAGAGGAAGAGAGAATAGGTTCACACTTAAATGACTATCAACTTAATATAGACTGATCTATGCAGAAGATGTTATATACAAATATAATGGTAACTAGATATCTAAAATCACTAATTAATATGCAAAGAATATTGAGAAACAAGACAGAGGATCATAGGGGAAGGGAGGAAAAAATGAAACAAGATGAAACCAGAGAGGGAAACAAACCATAAGAGACTCTTATTCTCAGGAAACAAACTGAGGGTTGCTGGGAGCAGGGGGGGTGGGGGGAGGGATAGGGTGGTTGGGTGGTGGACATTGGGGAGGGTATGTGCTATGGTAAGTGCTGTGAATTGTGTAAGATGAATCATAGACTTGTACTCCTGAAACAAATAATACATTATATGTTAATTAGAATTATTCTATTTGAATCAAGAGCCAAAGGTTTTAACCACTAAAAAAAAAGATGCAAAGAATAAAGAGAAAGAAGTCCAAATATATCACTAAGGAAAATCAGCAAATCATGAAAGACAGAAAAACAAGAAAGGATCAGAGAAAATCTTCAGGAACCATCATAAAGTAAATAATAAAATGGCAATAAATACATACCTATCAATAATTACTTTATATGTACATGGAATAGAAATGTTCCAATCAAAAGACATATAGTGACAGAATGGATTAAGAAACAAGATCCATCTATATGCTGTTTACAAGAGACCATTTTAGACCTAGGGACACATAAAAATTGAAAGTAAGGGGATGGAGAAACATCTATCATGGAAATAGATGTCAAAAGAAAGCCAGAGTAGCAATTCTTATATCGGATAAAATAAATCTTAAGACAAAATCTGTAACAGGAGACAAAAAAAAAGGACACAATAACAAAGAGGATAATCCAATAAGATGTAAAAATTATAAAAAGTGGTGCACCCAACATAGGGGCACCCAGATTCATAAAACAGTTAACAAATATAAAGGAACTAATTGATAATAATAAAAAAAGTAGGGGATTTAACACCCCACTTACACCAATGGAAACATCATCTAAACAGAAAATCAACAGGGAAACAATGGCTTTGAGTGCCACACTGAAACAGATGGATTTAACAGGTATATTCAAAACATTCCATCCTAAAACAGTAGAATACACACTCTTTTCAAGTATACATGGGACAGTCTCCAGAACAGATCCCATATTAGGCCACAAAACAAGCATCAACAAATTCAAGGAGATCAAAGTTATACCATGCATCTTTTCTGACAACAAAGCTATGAAACTAGATGTTAACTACAAAAAAAAAAAAAAAAAATCTGGAAAGACTACAAATTCATAGAGGGTAAATAACTTGCTACTAGACAATGAACTGGTTAACCAGGAAGTAGAGAATAAATTAAAAAGTGCATGGAAACAAATAAAGATGAAAATACATGCAGCAAAAGCAGTTCTAAGAGGGAAGTTTATAGCAATACAGGCCTACCTCAAGAAACAAAAAAAATCTCAAATAAATAACCTAACCTTATGCCTGAAGTAGCTAGCAAAAGAACAACAAACAAAACCTAAAACCAGCAGAAGGAAGGAAATAATAAAGATTTAGAGTAGAAATAAATGATACAGGATTAAAAAATACCACAAACAGATCAATGAAACCAGGAGATGATTCTTTGAAAAAAATCAATAAAACTAATAAGCTCCTAGCCAGGCCTCTCAAGAAAAAAAGAAAAAGGACTCATATAAATAAAATCACAAATGAGAGAGGAGAAATTACAATTACCACAGAAATACAAATAATTATAAGAGAATATTTTGAAAAACTATATGCAAGAAGTTGGACAACCTAGAAGAAATAGATAAATTCCTAGAAACATATAAACTACCAAAACTGAAAAAGGAAGAAATAAAAAATTTGCACAGACACATAGTCAGCAAAGAAATTGAATGAGTAATCAAGTAACTCAAAAACCTAAAAACAAAAGTCCAGGAGCAACTGCCTCACAAGCAAATTCTACCGAACCTTTAACGAGTCAATACCTATTCTTCTCAAACTATTCCTAAACATAGAAAAGGAATGAAAATTTCCAAATTCATTCTACGAGGTCAGCATTATGCTGATACCAAAACCTGATCAAGACAACACTAAAAAGAGAACTGCAGGCCAATATCCCTGATGAACATAGATGCAAAAATTCTCAATAAATACTAACAAACTGAATTCAACAATACATTAAAAAAGAACATTCACCACAATCAAGTGAGATTTACTCTTGTCTTGTAAGCGTGGTTCAATATTCACAAATCAATGTGATATACCACATCAATATGAGAAAAGATAAGAACCACATGATCATTCCAATAGAAGTGGAAAAAGCATTCGATAAATTACAACGATTCATGATTAAAAAAAAAATACTTCAGCAAAGGAGGTTTAGAGGGAAAATACCTCAACGTAATAAAGGCCATCTATGAAAAACCCACAGCTAACATCATCCCAGTTATTGGGGATGATGGGGAATCATCCCCAATGGGGAATGACTGAGAACTTCATTCCCCTTTGGGGAAAACTGAGAACTTCTCCACTAAGAAGTTAGTGGACTTCTTCTAAGACACTAAGACAAGGAAGTCCACTCCCACCACTTCTATTCCACATAGTATTAGAAGTCCTAGCAAAGTTAGAAGAGCATAAAAAGAAATAAAACACATCCAAATCAGTAAGGAGCAAGTAAAAGTTTCACTGTTTGCAGATGACATGATACTATATATATAAAACCCCAATGACTCCACCAAAAAACTGCTAGAACTGATAAACAACTTCAGTAAAGTCACAGGATACAAAATCAATGTACAGAAATCTGTTGCATTTCTGTACACCAATAATGAAGCAGCAGAAAGAGAAATAAGAAAATAATCATATTTACAACTGTACCAAAAATAAAAAGGTACCTAGGAATAAACCTAACCAAAGAAGTGAAAGACCTCTAAAACACTGATAAAAGAAATTGAAGAGGACACAAAGAAATGGAAAAGCATTCCATGCTCAAGGATTAGAAGAATAAATATGCTTAAAACATCTATACTACCCAAAGCAACCTACACATTTAATGCAATTCCTATCAAAAAACCAACAGCATTTTTCACAAAACTAGCACAAATGATCCTAAAATTTGTATGGAACTAGAAAAGACCCTGAAGAGCCCAAGCAATCTTGAAAAAGAAAAGCAAAGCTGGAGGGGTCACAATTCCAGAGTTCAAGCTCTATTATAAAGATGTAGTCATCAAAACAGTATGGTACTGGCACAAAAATAGACACATAGATCAATAAAACAGAACAGAAAACACAGAAATAAACTGATAACTATATGGTCAATTAATCTTCAACAAAGCAGGAAAGAAAATCCAATGGGAAAAGGACAGTCCCTTCAACAAATGATGTTGGGAAAACTGGACAGCTTCATGCAAAAGAATGAAACTGGACCACTTTTTTTTTTTTGATGCCAAAGTACATGTTTATTCTTCTGTATTCTCTTGCCAGTCTCTGGATAGAAATTGTCTAGCTTTCTTTTTTTTTTAATTTTTATTAACATATAATGTATTATTTGTGCCAGGGTACATGTCTGTGAATCGTCAG
>JAQQSY010003965.1:0-12619 GCA_028646535.1 Procyon lotor
GAGAAACCAACCCCACCAGTACCTTGACTGCAGACCTCCAGACTCCAGTCCACAAGGAAGTGCATTTCTGTGTGTAAACCACTCAGTCTGTGGTACTTTGTTATGACAGCCCAAGCAAACTACACAGATACCTACTCAAGAGAATCATGAGAACAAATACGTTTTATTTTAGTCCTATCACTACTGATTATAACAAGATCACATAAATAGAAGAATGAGAGGCATCTCATTTTCTACTGTCTAAAATTCCTACCTGGCTTGGAAATCTCTGCTGGCTTGATATTACTGTTTAGGATATTCAGGCCTTCATTTCTACTTCTCCTAAAAGTCAACTACACAGAATAATCTCATTCTCTCTCTCTCTCTCTCTCTCTCTCACACACACACATATACACACGCACGTACGCACATACATATATAGTTGTGTTTATTGAACTAATATTACTTCTGAAGTCATCTTGTATTTTGATTTATTAAAATTTATTTTGATGAAATAAACAAAGAAAATGAAAAATTTTCCTCATGGCTTTGTCCTGCCCAAGGGCCCTGGTGCACTCCCCACACCCCTGAAGCTCACTTGGGCCGTCGCCTCCTCGGGCCGGGCGCCTCCAGCCAACACCTGAGTCAATATTCCCTTCAGGTCTGAAGTGACCTTTTACTTTACGAGAAGTGCTGACTCGTAAGCGTAAGACTGTTTCTACACCTACGCAGACATGAATAATTCATCTCCAAAAATAAATTTTAAAAGCAAGGAGATATAATTTTAAATGTTGAGGGAGTCCTAAATGCATTATGGCTTACATAACTGTACCAGAGGCCGCCATCTGCGTTCACCTTTGCTGAGGGAGGAACACAGCCTCCATCCAACCACTGTGGTGGTGGGCATGACCCTTCCTGCGAAGCAACGTTCACAGACCAAACACCATCACGAACAGTTTTAAAAGACCCTCCTGGTTCTTTTAGAACTTCTACAAAGAACTTCTTTGTAAACAGGGTTTATTGTTCTGACATTTTTCTTATAACACTTGAACTGCAAGCCTGTAATACTAAAGACCCACACATTTCAGACACTCAAACCTGAATCCTAAATTACTATTTCCAAGTTTTCTTAAAAAAGGAAGAAGTTAACCTAGTGTGACTGAATAAGATATATAAGTCACGTACATGAAAATAAACACACACACAGGAAAGTGATCAGAGGTTAGATCACCAGTGGAGTTTAAGGTCTTAAATGCCATCTCCAAAGCAGAAGGCCTTGGGTGTTAACTTTAGCACTTTCTGGCATATACTCTTAGTTAAGTTTCCTAATATTTCTTATTCTCAGTCTTGTCGTCTATGGAATGGGAATAGTGACAACTATTACCACAGACAGTTATTGAGATATTAAATTCGATCACAAGTTAAGGCGCTGATTAGCATAATATCAGACACATATTACCTTTCTGGCCAGATGAGAAAATCCACTTGGGTTCTTGTGGAGAGCAAGGAGAAACATCCATTAAATGTACCAAAGCAGTATAGGGCCTGGCTTCCCTGATCTGTCCTAAGGATAAAGGATGATCCCGTCATGTCCCATGGTAAGTCTTGCCTGCTTCAAGTCTTAGATCCTTTGGGGCAGATTTTCATATCGTCTAGGGGTCACGTCATGAATTTTAGCATAATAGAACTTCACAGCTCATAGCAATGCAGAGCAACAACTGCACTTCTTTTTCTTTTAATATTTGAAAAACTAAAATGCAAAGAGGTTAACACTTGGTCAATACCACACAAACGGAAGCAGAGCGCCCCCCTCCCCCAGATACTCAAAACAGCAGCATGTTACCACGGGGGTGCTACAGAGTAAGGGGGAAAACACTCCAGTGAGAGACCTACGTCCATTCCTGATACCCCTTGTCTTTAAGGCCCTAGACTACCCTCTGGCCTCCTGAATGGGGTAAAAGCTCAGGTGGGGTGGGGAAACTCTTGGGGGAAAACCACCATCATCCAAATTCTCAGCCTGGGCTCACGTTTGAAACGTGATAGGGGAGGGAGCTCAAGCAACTCTTACCTACTTTTCCTTGGAATTCTCAGCTCGTGTTGTATGCAATCAGGAGAGACGGTGGCGTAAGAAGGCAGGAGAGCATGATTTTTCTGACATGATTAAAGGTCAAGAAACTGGACCGTGGAAAGTGAAATCACTAGGAAGACAACCCGGAAAATGTGAGGGTTGGGAGTAAGAGAACAGAGAGAGGATGGGTTAGCAGTTTCCTCCGCTCAGGGGTTCAGTGAACAAAGAGTTTTGCATTCCAGCCAGCCTGAAGCCAACTCTGATGTCTCCTTATCTGACTCTGAGGTTCAGCAAATGGCTTTTTTTTTTTTTCCTGTTCTGTGGATATAGCCATTCTCTCCTATCCTTTTTAAAATATGAACTTTTAATGTTCTCCTTCTCTGGAAGTAACGTATGCTCACTAAAATCAATCAGAAAGTACAGAAAAGCCCAGAAAACATTATCCATAATCCTGTCACTCAGAGATAATCACTCTGGGATACAGTAACAAAGAAAGCCTTACCAAGATGTCTTTTCACAATTTCCCGAGTGCTTAGGCACTTCTGGTATCCATGCAATTGATCTTGGGGTCTACAACTGTGACCTAAAAATTGTAATCTGTGAATGAGAATCTGGACAGATTTCTGCCCCAGACATGAAGCAGCCTTCTGGAGGCTCAAGCAGTCCAATAGGAGTGCTTTTCATCCTCACATTCTCGGCTGCTTGAGAGGTGACCCTCACAGTCTACAGAGGCGTACATGTAAATTTCTCCTTTGGCAATGTTTTTGCAGCTCCCAGATTGTGTAGTTGTAGTAAAGTGGAGTTTATAGGTAAAGAACAAAGGAAAAGAGAAGGGGTCTGAATACAGCACATCAAATCTTACTTTCTAACTAAAGGGCCAATATTAAATAAACGAAAAAAAACCAGACCCTTTACAATACATTCGACAAATTCATAAAGTTGTTAAAACAAAAAACTTGATGTTACTAGTGGGAGAACAGAATGACAGCATTTTTAGAAAGCACTTCCAAAGATCAGCTACTTTACTTTGCTGCCCAGCACACTACCTATGACCAGTTTGTGTTTTTTTTTTCAATCATGAAGACTGAAGATTCTGGTAGTTTCTCAACAATAAAATTCTTCAACTCAACCCAAAATGGATCCATAAAAAAAAAAGACATATCAAAAGTATTTCTCTTTCTCTTACTAAACCTCCCTCTCTTCTTGGAATAAAAATCAATTTACTTTCATCCTTTACCATGAAGACTTCGTTCATTGAAACCGATTGGAGAGTGCTGAATCATATTCAGCTTGTAGTCAAACATGACAATTTATGCTTTTTTCATGGATCTGTGTTCAACTTGACCTTCCCCAAGGTAACAAGCAAATCCACACAAATTCCCATTAGCAGTGGGAAATACCTTGTTTATGTTTAAATTGTGACTGTTGTGAAAGATGGCATATTACATTGAACGTATGTTGATTGTAGTTCAAAATACAGTGGTTTCTCTGCAGATATGTTTTCCTGAGTTAGCTATGATACTAAACTGGAGTGGGACAGGACGGGGTACAGACTCATAGCTCTTTGCTTCTAAAAGGCAGTAGAGAACTTCTGGTTCTGGGCAAGGTAAGTAAACACACACCATTCTTTCTCTCCTCAGTGAATGCAGTTATAAAATCTGGACAGGATTCATAAAGTAGCTATCTGAGAACTCTGAAAAGTACATGAGAACAGCAGATTTAGAGAAGATCAGAGTATAAAATACTATCAAATGGTGGTAAGCTCTCCCGTCTTTTTCCCTCCCAATAAACCCCGGTGTAGACTCCAGGCAGCACAAAGCCTGAAATGAACACCAATTGCAGATAGAGAAAGCTCTAAGAGAGCCCTTGAGCTTTGGCTTAAGGAAAAGAAAGGGACTCTGAATGCTCAGAAAAATTCAGATCTATCTTCCCCTTACCATTTTCTTACACCCCAGCGTTCCTCACAGCGGCACTGATAAAGGCCTTCAGGGGCTTCCAATTGTAATGGAAGAGAGCTCTCCTCTCTGATAAAAGGAGCAGAGACCCCAAGAGGATGGGATACACAAACACTGCTTTTATTCTCCTTCTTTCTGTCTTATCGTTGCTTAGTTCCAGACAGGAACACAGTTGCAGGAAATATGCAGTAGAGCAAGGTAACTAAAACCTTAGATTTCTGGCTAGAAGACCAAAAAAGGGAGCCTTAGGGAACAGCAAAGGGCTGGGATGACAACAGAGAAGGAGGAACTCAGGAAAACAGCTCCATAAAGATGTTCATGAACTCTCAGGTTCATCTTTAGGCTGCAAATGGGTGAATCTGGCCCTAAGCATCTGTACAGTAGACTTTAGAAACTAAACGACAGGATAGAACAACCCAGCAGATCCCACACTGGTAACTTGGTGGTGCATACACACCAGACAGAGATATGAAGAGCACTGCAAAAACTTTGAAAACAGAATTAACATTGTAACCACAACTTCCAGAAAGTGAGCCAGAACTTGTGGCCTGAACTTAATTGAGTCAATTGCCTACTTAAATAATTAAGCTTCTTGGGGCACCTGGGTGGCTCAGTCGGTTAAGCATCTGCCTTTGGGTCAGGTCATGATCCCAGAGTCCTAGGATCGAGCCCCATGGCCAGCTCTCCGCTCAGTGGGGAGCCTGCTCCTCCCTCTCCCTCTGCCCTTTCCTGAACATCTAAATGCATCTCCCTCAAATAAATAAATAAAATCTTTAAAAAAAATTAAGCTTCTCCTTTAAAGAACTGGGGTGGGGCGTGGGACCAAATAAGCCCAAAGCAGCAGGAGAAAAAAAAAAAGCAACATAAGGTCATAAATCAATGAAATAGCAAACAGAAAGACAGAAGGACAACTGTGAAAAAAAAATCAATAAAAACAAAAGCTTATTTTTATTTTTTTAAGATTTTATTTATTTATTTGACAGAGAGAGAAAGATCACAAGTAGGCAGAGAGGCAGGCAGAGAGAGGGGAAAGCAGGCTCCCCGCTGAGCAGAGAGCCCGATGCAGGGCTCGATCCCAGGACCCTGAGATCAAGACCTGAGCTGAAGGCAGAGGCTATAACCCACTGAACCACCCAGGTGCCCCAAAAGCTGATTTAAAAAAAATAAATAAAATGGATAAGCCTTTAATAAGAATGACAAAGAGAGAAGATCCAAATTACTAATAACGAGAATAAAAGGGAACTATCAATGCAGATCCCAAGGACATTAAAAAGATAAGAAATACTACCAATAATTTGACATATATTAACAACTGGAATAAAATGAGCAACTCCTCCAAAACTTCAAAAAACTACACACACACACACACACACTGAAACTCACCTCCAACAAGATAGATGACCTAAGTAGTCCTACAACTCCTAAAGGAATTGACTTACAGTTAAGAAGGGAAAAAAGAAACCTTGAGACCCAGATGATTTCTTGGCAAATTCTAACAAACATGCAGAGGACAAATAACTCCATTTCTCCCTAATCCTTCCCAGATATCCTACTAAAGTACTTTAACAAATAAATCTACAATAATCATACTCCATGGTGAGAAAATGGAATGATTTCCCCCTAGTATTAAAAGCAAAGCAAGGATATCCACTGTAACCACTTTTACTCAGCATCATACTAGAAATCCTCACTACTGCAATCAGGCAAAAGAAAAAAATAAAAGGCATATGGGTTGGGAAGAAAGAAAACCACTATCTATCTATCTACTCATAGATAACAAATATGACTAGTTAGAAAATTCCAAGGATACAACCAAACTCCTAGAACTAAAAGTGACTTCAGGAAAGCCACAGGATACAAGGTCAACACAAGAAAATCCATTATAGTTTTATGTACCAGCAAGTAAAATTGAAAACCAACACGTATCTAACACAAGCACATAGCTAACAAGCTATGTACAAGATCTGTATGTTAAAAACTACAAAACAATGATGCACAAAATAAATGGAGAGACAATGCAGTATTCATGGATTGGAAATCTCATCATAGTAAAGATGTCTACATTCCCCAAGCTGATCTCCAGATTCAATACAATGCCACAGTTCTGGCAGAATTTTTGGAGATACAGGCAAGCTTATTTTAAAATTTATGTGGAAAGATAAAGGAGCTTGAATAGCTAATAATTTTTAAAATAAAGAAGTGAAAAATTAACACAACTAGATTTTAAGGCTTAACATAAAAGTCCAATAACCAAAATAACATGGCATGACAAAGACGCAAATACATAGATCAATGGAACAGAATAGAGAGTGCAGAAATCCATATTTATCCATCCATACATATCCATAAACCCCCATGTATACATCCAATTGATTTTTGATAAGGATGTAAAGGCAATTCAATGGGAAAAAATAGTCTTTTTAACAAATGGTGCTGGAACTATTGAACATCTAATGCAAACAAAACAAAACACTAACCTAGACCTCACATCTTAGACAAAAATTAACTCAAATCATAGAACTGAATGCAAAATATAAAACTCTGTAACTGCTAGAAAGAAGCAAAGGAAAAAGTATTTATGACTTGGGATTAAACCAAGAGTTCTTGGATATAACACCAAAAACATCTGGACTTTGTAAAGAGAAGAAGAAAGGATATATACTGGGGGAAACACTGGCAAAACACATCTCTAACCAAGGTCTTGGATCCGAATATATGACAAACTCTCAAAACTCAACAGGAAAAAGCAAACAGCCCAATTTAAAAATAGGCAAAATGCTTGGGCAGATGCTTCATTGAGTAGTATATAATAGATGGAAAATAATGAAAAGACACTCATAAGAATGATTAAATGATGAAAATTTTAAAGTGCTGGCAATACTACCAAGTGCTGGCAGGGATGTGAAGCAAACGGAAATCTCCCTCTCATACACTAGAAATACAAAATTTGCACTCTAGAAAACAGTTTGTTAATTTCTTATGAAGTTAAAGGTACACTTACCATATGACCCAGGAATTCCCTTCCTAGGTGTTTAACCTAGAGAAATGAAAATTTAAATTTACACAAAACTCGATAGCAGTTCCATTCATAACTGCCTAAAACTGAAAATGAGCCAGATGTCCTTCGACAAGTAAATGGGTAAATAAATGGAAGCATCCATACAGTAGAATACTACTCAGCAATAAAAAGAACAGGTGATTGATGTAGGCAACAACTTTGATAAATCTCAAAGACGTTACGTTGGGAGAAGTCAACTGCGAAGGGTTACATATTGTATGATTCCATTTATGTGGCAATCTTAAAAATAAAAAACTGTAGGGATTGGTGGTTGCCAGAGGTTGGATGGGAGATGCAGGGAGTAGGCAGCTTTCTGGGGCGATAGAACAGTTCTGTACCCTGATAAGGGTATTGGTTATATGAATCTACACCCATCTTTAAACTCCCAAAAGTATAGCAAGAAAGTCAATTATTTTATGTTAATTTTAAATACTAAAAAAATTAAAACAAATGTAGTAAATGGAAATACAACCAGAATCTCTGCTAGGATATCACATGGCATTGTAGTATAAGCAACAAAATAGGTCTATCCCTGGCACGTCCATTTCTCTAGGACAGAAACCTTAGCTTTATAATCTTTGTATCTCCAGGATCCCACAGAACCCTGGTATTTAAGGAAGGCACTCAATATTTTTTCAAAGATGCAACACTGACTAAATTAGGTATAAATGGTTTACATTATTTCATTTTGGTGGAGAATAGGCACAAATTGGAATTTAATAAGCAGTTAGTGAAGGATAAACATTCTAGAAAGATATTTTACAACTGCATACTTTTGTGTTATTTTTGGCATTAGCTGAACAGGAGCTGATAGGTGGAACATTTAGCAAGCATATTCATGATTTTATAAAATTTATAATATTCATGTATTTATAAAATCCAGTGTGCACGGGTGCCCTTCAGTGAGGACTTTACTATGAAGTCATTTAATTATAAAGATTTTTAACTGAATTATTGCTCCAATAATTCATTAAGCTACATAAATGAGACTTGTGGTGAAATTTATATTTGCTTAGTTTTGTTCTATTGGATAAAGTACTAATTACTTTTCAGTAAAACTCAGGATTCGTATGAGGTCACATATGACCAAAAGTTAAAATTTCAGAATCCTTTGTATAAAGATGAAATTTCCCATGTGCACAGATATTAGTAGTATGTGGCAAATCCTAAGAACCTACGCCTTGCACAGCTACTGCCATGACCTTCTCGCAGCCAAAAAAAAAAAAAAAAAAAGTTTTTAGAAAGCTAGAGAGAAAGAAAGACCCGCAAGTTGCTTTAGGAAACCAACATTTACTACAGGAACAGTAGAAAGCGAAGCTTCTCCCCAGAAGAGATCATCTATAGAATAATTTTTCTGAGCAGAGAATGGCTGACCAAGAGCCCAAAAAAAAAAAAAAAAAAAATCAGACAAGCTTAGTTCAAGATACTGGGGTCCTGACTTTTCATGAGGACCAAAGCAACATTAATGTGATTATTATTAAACACTGCTTAATAGCAAACAGCAGCATGAGAGTGGGTCAAAACTGTTAACCACTGCCATAATGTGTAAAAACACTGCTTGTTTTTGGGTTTTACTCCAGGCTCCTTGACAGTGTGACAGTGTTTTCTTATCTTTTCTTTTCTTTTTTTAAACAGGCTAAGTTACGGGTGCCTGGGTGGCTCAGTCCGTTAAGTGTCTGCCTTTGTCTCTTTATCTCTCAAATAAATAAAAAAAAAAAAGTGTCTGCCTTTGGCTCAGCTCATGATCCCAGGCTCAGCGGGGAGCCTGCTTCTCCTTCTGCCTCTGCCTCTCCCTCTCCCCCTGCTTGTGCTCTCTCGCTCTCTGTCAAATAAATAAATAACATCTTTAAAAAATAAATAAATAATTCAAAAATAAAAAATTAAAATAAAATAATAAGTCTTATGACATAAATATCTCAGAGATGTGTACGTATAAAATTAATAATACATAATATTTAACATATCACGCATAGATATAAAATATTTTAGATCAACATTCAAGTTTTAAAGTGGCCACAGCTAGGTGTTCCACCTGTCACACAACAGTGATAGTTTACCTGAATGTAGTTTGCACACCTTGAACCAATAAAAAAGAGCTTGTTTAAATTATACAACTAAAACTGTGGTAGACATGGACAAACTTCACATGCATCTCTATTGGTGATATTCTCGATTCTTCGAACTCTATCAGTATGGCCTCTGGAAATCACTGAAAGCCATTCCTTGGACTCCCATTTATAGGATATACCCACAGGATAACCTCCAAATTGAAAATTAAATGTTATTTTCCTGTTGATTTTCTGGCCTCCATTTTAAGTTCCATGAAGGCAGCTCTCTATTGTGCTCACCTCTAGATTCAAAGCATAAAATGGTGGACACAGAGCAACTGCAAAGTAAGGTTTTTGAAAAATGAATGAATAAATGTGTATCTGTAAGACTAGGACTGAAAGTAGGATTATATGATTGAACTCTAGGAATCATTTAGGCATATTCCTAGATGATAGACATTGTACAATTCAATTAGAGATGGATTCTTTCATTCATCAGCCAACCAATGACTCTGTTTGGTTTCAGAATACTATGTGTTAAGATCTGTGATCAGGGCTGGGACACAAAAATTCCTGGGAAGATATAGTCAATGATCTCAAGTAGCCTAACTCTAGTGCACAACACACACACACACACACACACACACACACACACACACACAACCTAATGTAATTAATACCAGCCTATTAGAGCTTCAGAATTATAATAAGTATACCAATAGTGGACCCAGTGGTGAGAACATAACTACCCCAACAAAAATCAACAAAGAATTCCTTGAAAAGTCAATGATTCAACTAGAGCTTAAGAGATACACAGGTTCTGTGCTCATAAATGAAAGGTGGCAAACTATAAAGTGTTAAAGGTGTGAACTTTGAAGTCAAGCCATCTGAGTTTGCATCCCAGTCTACCACTCGTTAGCTGTGTGACCTTGAGCAGGTTACTGAACTGCTTTGTGCACCAGATTCCCCACAAGACCATGGATGGAGATGATAGCATATGTGACATAGAGCTGTTGGGGGAGTAATTAGTTAAGTAGTTAAGGTCAAGCACCTGTACCAGTACCTAAACCAGAACAAAAGCTAAGTATCTGTAAGAAAAAGAAAGAGCAAGAAAAAGGTAACAAGATAAAGAAGTCCCAAAGTGCTAGGAAATAAAAAAAGGTATTTTTTTTCACCAGAAAAAAATAAAAGCATAGAATACATCGAGTACAAATTATTAACTATGAATGAAGTGTGTTTTGCTAACTCGGAGACAGTTTTCAGTCATTCATCTTTTATCACAACCATGGATGCTCCATCCAAATAATGCCCGGACACCCGTGCATGCACTCAAAACTCCACACATAATTTGAGGGGGTCCATTCACGAATCAGGGGCAGCAGGCACACTCCTTCAACATCATCCCAGAGCTACAGATAATGCAATGGTCTACGGCTATTACGAACTCTCCGTAGAAACCAGTGCTTAGTAGGGAATTTTATACAACCCCACACAATTATGGGCCCTAAAATAACTCATCAAAAATCAACAGCTGAACCCTTAGAGGACAGAGACAAATTGAACACGGAGAATGGACAGCTCCATTTCAAATCACAGAGGGGCCAAGAAGGCAACTGGAGCTGGCAGGTCCTTGTCTGAGAAGCAGACCTGGGAGGGAAAAGGAGGCAGGAGTCTAACCCTGAGGAGGACAGGAGGGTGCGAGACCAAGTGTAGAAACGGACTGGCTTTGTACTCACGTGGTGAAGGAGCCAGGGGGGGCGGACACTCTCCGCAGGTCGGCAGCCGGCACCTGATGGACACTAGAGGCAGCAGGGAATGAGCAGCGAAGACAGTCAGCACAACAGCGTGGACAGACAGGGAACAAGCCAGGAGAGAGAAAGAGAGACACACAAAATTTAAACAGAAATTAAATGAGCGCGTCACCCGACAGTGAATGAAAAGAAAAGGAAAATCCAGCCAGCCACGGACATAATCCAAAAAGCCGGTGATAGCAATGGAGCCAACAGGACACATGGCAAGGGCTGGCTCTAAGGCAAGTCACAGACCGCGGTGCAGGGCAGGGCGCCGGCAGATGCTGCGGAAGCGTGGACACTGGGCAGGGCTGCAGGCGAGCGGGAGGCATCCTTGGGTTCCTCTTTTGCTTTAGGTCATTGGAGACATCCAAGGAGAGGAGGCGTGTGTGCGTGCATGCACATGTGCACACACGCGCACACGAACACACACACGCATACACACACACACACTAGAGAGGCATAGGCTGGCATGGTAGAATCATCTTTGAGGAGAGTCAAGGTAAATTTAATCCTTTAACATAATCCTCTTGATTCCAGAGCTCCGTAGGAAATTTGTGTCAAAAGACAACCATCTTGAAAAGCGTGGCTCAACAAAACCTTTAATGACCCTGAAGGTAATACCGAGGAAGCCTAAATTCATCACAGTGATGCTGTAATTCCACTCATACCATAGAACTTCGCCCTTTTCTCTCTTCTTTTATAAAGGAGAGAACCTCCAGTGGCTATTAGAAAAGACGAAACATAAAATTTAAGCAACTAAACCTGAAATTTGTTGTCACATTTACGGAATTATTCTCTCCACTCTCCCAGAGGACTCGAAGAGCTTCGCTATAACTGCGGTAGGCACCACGCCCCCATCCCTCTTCTCTGCTGGGTATCTAAATTCTCACATCAAGTCACCCATGGATCAACACCTTGTTTTCCTCGAAGGATTATCAGTTACAATCAATAATATTTCTGAGCAGCTAGGATGATGGAATCCAATCAATTGAGTTGTCCAACTCAAAGTTTGCCAACTAGAAATCTTGCCCCTGAATAATATGATTGCCTCTCACAATGTAGTCTTCATTACCAGTGAGCTCAGGATTCCAGCTAGCTTAAGATCTCTCTAACCACCCCAGAAATTTTAAATTTCTCATCTCTTTCAAAGGTGCCTTTTGAATAGTGTCATCATGTTTATCTGAGTACCATGTTACCAGTACATAAATATGAACCTAGATGAGTCTCTTCTGTTACTTTTTGGGGGGATGATATTCATTGCAGCTCTCATTGTGAATAGATTCATAAGCCGTGATAAAATGAGATATGCTCCTGTTCCAGGGAGGTGGGGTCTACTGAACACAATGGATCTAGCCATTCACTTTCTATATGGGATTATAGGCCAAGAAGTATTTTTTTTTTTTTTCAGAAACAATTTTCTTTTTTTGTATAAATGAAGATCTAGTGGCATCATGAAGGCCTACTATTTAACTATTTCTCATGGGAATTCCCCCACCTACCCAATCCATGTGAACCAAATCTTGAAATTCTTAGGTATGTATCTTCCATTTATTCACATAAAGTATTCTCAAGACGTTATCTCTGTTACTTTTATATTCATGGATTTTAGATCTATGTTATTTTAGATGCAATCTCAGAGCAATGTTAATAGACACAGGATTACTGATCTGATCCTCTTACTCAACACCTAATCATGTCTCAGACATACTGATAGGCAC
>JAQQSY010003966.1:0-12619 GCA_028646535.1 Procyon lotor
GTGGGGGGACCCTCTCTCTCCTTCCTAAAAGGCTGGGATCTCTGCACACGCTTCAGGCCCCCTGAGACCCTGAAATCTTCGTATCGTTAGAATCGAGAGAGAATTCGTGTGCATCAGGGGTTGGCCTGTTGAAGCACAGTTGAGAACCCGTGCGATCATCACGACTTGATTTCAGAACATCATCGGTAGGCGAACAAGAAACCCCATCCCTACGGGCAGCACCCCCCCTCACCCCCGGCCCCCGCGAGCCCGCTTTCTGTCTCGATGGACTGACCTCTCCTGACCTCTCACGTTCAGGGGTAGGGGGCTCCCCAGAGAAACGGAGCAGCGGGATCTAAGAGGGGAGACAAGGACACGGGCTCCCGTGGTTATGGAGCCCCGCTGGAGACCCGGGGGGCCTGAGGCGGGAGCAGACGGTCGGCTCAGCTCGGGGAGAGGGAAGCAGTGTGTGGCCTTCGGGCCCCTGGTGGCTGGGAGGGTGGACCGGGAGTGGTCATCACTCCGTCTGCTGAAGAAACGCTCATCTCCTCCAGAAGCCCCTCTCCAGTGCAGCCGCGGGACCCCAGCACTCACGTTCGCCAGCTGTCTGGGTGTCCCCCAGTCTCGGCAAGTGACATAAAGTTAACACCGCATCGGGAAAAAAAAATCACAGCAGCCTGCTGTGTCCGGTTCCCTCCCCGGGGCTGCGCGTGGGGGCCTCGCTCCTGCTCGTTTGTTGATAGACCCGGGGGGTGTTTCCACGTCTGGAGGGCCTGAATCCAGACCAAGCCCTACGGGATCTTCCAGGCGGCACCTGAGCAACAACCCCCTGGCCCCGGCCCCAGCCCCGGCTAAGAGTCCCTGTTCAAGAACGTGCTGGGCGACAGAACTTTCCAGAAGATGGAATGTTCTCCAGGTGCCGCGTCCAGTTCAGTACCACCAGCCCTGGGTGTGAGGATTGGGATGTCTTAGTTGTGACCGACTGCACTGAGCCCTGTGCGGCTGGTGGCCACCCGTCGGACTGTTCCAGAAATCAGAGCAAGCCGGTCCCTCTGCTCCAGCCCGCCCGGCCAGGTTTGGACCAGTAACCCCCGGCTTGTTCTGTTTGCGTCACCTCCTCCTCAAACTCAGTGGATCCTGAACTCGACTGATTCCTGGGCTTCGGAAGCAAGTGCTCACAGCCCCGAGGGGACAGCGCAGACAGAGGCCTGGGGGAGCCTGGGGGAGGCCTGGAGCGAGCTTGGAAGGGACGGACAGTCAAGGCTGAGGCTGCAGGGGCCGCGCCGGGCCGTGGGCTGCCCCAAGGGTAAGGGGTCTGATCTTGGGGGACAGCTGGTTAGACAACTATAGTTGTCCCCCAAGCACATCCCCGTCCTGGTCCTGGGATCTGTGACACATCCCCTCCCACAGCAGACGGGACCTGTCACGGCCCCGAGGTGGGGGTGACCCTGGGTTCCAAGGGGAGGGGGACCCGGCATCCTCACCGGGTTCTCAGCAGAGGGAGGCAGAGAGACTGCGGGGGTCCCAGAGAAGAGCAGACCCTGCGCTGCAGGCGGGGAGGATGGAGGGGCCGCGGGCCAGGAACCGGTCTCCCTGGGGCCCGGGGGGGGGGGAGTGCTGCCCGCGCTGGGGTTTTAGGACTTCTGAGCCCAGAACTGTCAGAGAACTGACCCCTGTGGTTTCAAGCAGCCCAGCTGGCGGAGCGAGTCTGTGTGGAGGCCCAGCTCAGGGTCGGCACGGGCTGCGGGGTGAGGAGGGCCCTACTGTGGGGCTGGGGACACCAGACCGCTGTCCTGGTCCACCATGTGGCCGGACCCTTGGGCTGGGACCCTGGACCAGTCCTGGCTTCTGAGGTCTCGAGCCTTGTGGCCCCACAGGGCCTCTCCGGGCCTGGACTCGGGGAGACCTAAGTTCTCCGCCAGGATGCATCCCTCCAGCTGGGGCCCCTGGGCAAGCCCGCTCTGCTGAGCCTATCTCCCTTCTGCGAGCTGGGCCCGTGCGGGAGGGCGGGGCCCCTGCAAGGGAGAGCCCAGGCCTGGGAGGGGTTGGGGGCAGAGGAGGCCCCCGGCAGCAGGGAAGGGTCCTGGGCCGCTACCCGGCCCCCCACCCCCGGCAGAGCAGACCTTCGGTGGCCTGCACACGGGCAGGCCGGGCACTGAGACCAGAAAGGGCGCTTCCCCACGGCCGCCCCTCCTGGTCATCCTGCCAGTGCCGGCCCCGCGGGCTCTGAGGCTGGTGCTGGGAGCCGAACCCGCCCTCCCCGGGAAAGGCCAGGGTCCCCCTCCCTCACCTAGCCCACGATGAGGTGACCGACGTGAGACTGCCCTCCCAGGGCCCAGCTGGGGTCTGTGGGCCCCGAACACAGCGGCTTGGGGCCTTCACACGGGAGGCAGGCTCCCAACCGTGCTCACCGAGACGGCTTTATTCAATGGTTGTCCACAGGACAGGGCGCCTCCTGGGCCCCACAGTCCCCTCTGCTGGGCAGGGCTCGACACCTGGACCTCAGGCCCACACAGGCCCCAGACGGAGCCCCCTCGGTGGCCGCGGCCTCAGTGAAGGGCAGGGCACCGAGTGGCCGCAGGGGAGGGGCCCTCCCGGGGGCCAGGGCTGGCCCGGGTCACCCCCCCGCAGGCCTGCCGCGTGCACGCAGACGGTGGTCCAGGCGGAGCTGCGCTGACTGGCCGGGCTCGATGCCACCGTGGGCCGTGCTGGGCCAGTGTCCTCGGACCGCCGGGGGCCGCCCTTCCCACCCCTCACCCCCCGCCCCCCGCATCAGCCGGGGTGACGGCCACATGAGGCAGTGGCCCAAGTCCTGCCCGAGGGTCCCAGGCTGCGGGCCAGGGCCGAGCGGGGACGGGAGGGCTCCCCTCACTCAAGGCACTCCGGCTGGGAGGGGGCACGACTCCGATGACCTCCACGCCCCAAGCTCCCGAGGTCGCGGCTCCGGGCACCAGGTGCTGGAAACGCTGGGCCACAGAACACACCCCAGGACGGGACCCCGGAGAGGCCCCAGCCCCAGCTCTGGCCCCGAGCGCCGGGCATCGCCGTCCCCACCACACGGGGAGGGGGACGTGGACGGGGGCCGGCAGCATGGAGCCCCGGGCTAGCGCGTTGGCCGGGAACAGTTCGCCGTCGCCGGTGGCTGGCCGAGCCGCGGGTGGGGCTGGTCGCGCTGTGGACGCTGAGCTTTCCCCACACGGAGGCCACACTCCGCATCCACGTGAGGCAAACACTCAGGCGAAGCAGTCATGCGGACGTCCAGCCTGTTTGTATCACGGGTTTATTGAAGGAAAACGTCTGGGTTGTGCCGTGTGCCTTTGGCTGAGCTCTGGGCCGTCACGGCCTGGCCTGCTGGTGGGCGCGCAGGGCTGCCGAGCACACCCTCTTCCTGGAGGGCCGACGGGCGGACCCCGGAGCAGCGTCCCTTGCACACCGGGAGCGGGAAGCAGACTGTTCCAGAAAATGTTTCTCCGTCCCCTCGGGACCCTCGCAGGCCGCCTGGCGGCAGCTGTCCTACATGGCACAGCCGTGGGGACGAGGCTGGCCCGAGTCCAGGGCCGAGGGATGTCTCCAAGGAGGGCCCCCTGCAGGCGGGCCCCGGGGGGCCACGGGCGCTTCTGGACCGAGGCCCTTCGGAGACGGGCAAACACGGGGTCCCGTCAGGCCGGGGCTGTCCTCCAGCCGCGCCCCCGTGGACCCAGGGGAGGGGACGCGCCCGGGAAGGCCCGGGAGGGGCCGCCGTTGTCCCCGGCCGGGCCCGAGCCTGGTCGGAGCACGGAGACGGACGAGAGTCTGCTGGGGGCTCCACGGGGCCTCTGCAAGGACAGGACAGGGCGCCGTGAGCGCCGTGGCTGAGAGCCGCCCCCTGCACGGGGAACGCCCCGGCCAAGCGCCAGCCGGCACCTGCTTAGACGTGCTCCATCTCCTGGTCCTGGTCGGGCTCGTCGTCGTCGTCCTCGTCGTCCTCGTCGTCGTCGTCCTCGTCGGCGCCGGCCTTGTCCAGCGGCGCCTCGCCGTCCCGCGCCAGCTCCTCGACGTGCGCCAGCATGTCGGCCATCAGCGCCTCCTCCAGCCGCTTGCGCACCTGCTGCACCAGCTCCTCCTGCTTCCTGGGGACACACGGCTGCGCTGGCCGGGGCCCACGTGCAGGCCCCTCATCCTGGCTGCGGAGCGGCCTGCACACAGCCGGCGGCCCCGGGGCCGACCCCCCCGCAGCTGCCCCTCCGGCGCGCCCTGCGAGGCACCACCTGCCGCCCCCCCTGCGGCCCCCCCCAGGGCCCAGCGCACGGTCGCTCAAGCCTGGTTTGTAAAGAGAAAGCGGACAGTGGTGCCCGGCCGGGGGAGCTAGTTGGGGTCACTTGCCCGGTGGGCAGTGGGCTTGTGCTGGAGAATTCTAGAAGGAGAACGGCTTTCTGGGGTCTTTGCCTTCTGTTACAGCTGAGGCCGTGAGACCCCCAGCAGAATGGGAGCCGCAGCAGCGCATGGCGCCAGGCCTGGCCAACGCCGCCCCTCATCCGGCAGCCGCCCCCCACCCCCCAGACAGGACCAAACCCACTACCCAGCCCATGCCCTGAGGTTCTCCTTTCCAGGGCTTTTCCTATTTCTGGAAGTTCTGCTTGGCTTTATAACCTCGTTAATCTTAGCAGACGGTCGTGCTCTTTCCTTATACTTTTGATTCCCAGGAGACAAGCTCTTCTGTGGGACTGTGAGCGAGTCCGTGTCTCCACTGCCCGGGGCTCATCTCTTCCACCCGCACGGCTTCCAAACGCCGGTCCCGACACGGGAGGCAACGCCCACCCACGACCCCAGCTGGGAGCCACTCCCGGCCACGGTTGCCACGGTCCGAGCCCTTCTGCGCGTGGGGTTCCCCGAGAGCCCCGAATCTGTTCGGAGCTCAGCTTTGCGCTGACGCTTTCATCCAGAGCGTCTAGAGGGTTCCGGCCCAGCTGCTGGCCCCCACTGTCCCCTCCCCAGATGACTCCAGCACCTGTGTGCCTCCGGCCTGGAGCCTACCTGCACGGCTCGGCTGGGAAACCCTTCCGAGGCCCACCAGCCGCAGGGCCCAGCCTAAACCTGGGCTGGCATTTGGGGCCTGTGGCGTGTCTGACGCCAGCCCGCAGCCCACGGCTCCCCGGAGTCCCTCGGCAGGCACCTGCGAAGCCTCGTGAGCCCGAGGACAGGCAGGCCACGCCTTGAGCCGTCCCCACAGATCAAGAGCCGCTTTCTCTTCCCGAGATCGTTCCTGGGGAGCAAGGACGCTCCCACTCCCCTCTGCAGGCCGCCTCACCTCCGGCCTGCCCTGGACTCGGGACCCACGGGAGAGCCCTGGCTGCTGCCTTTCAAACCCGCCCTCGCTGTGGCCACGTCTGCTCGAGCCCCGGAGCGCGCCGGCACAGAAGTGCGAGTGTGGGGGCCAGGCGCTCACACGGGCCAGGGGGCGGTGCACGGCGGTACCTGATGTCCTCGTCGGTCACCATGAAGGCCTTGCAGAGGGGCTGGGCCGTGTTGAGCCACACCCCAGGGTTCTTCTCCACGGCAGCCGAGAGCTGCCCGGTGATGGGCATGGTGCTGGTGTGCAGGGCGCTGGCGATGGCCGACAGCAAGGTCTCGTCCGTGCAGCCGGGCCCCACGCCTGCCAGGCACGGGGGGCGGTCACCACCAGGCACCGGAGGCCTCTCTCCCTGAGCCTCGGGGCTTGTTCCCAGATCCCCCCTTACTGGCGCCCAGGTCCCCGGCACAGACCGCGAGCCATCCCCCTCCTGTGCCGCAGAGGGCCCGCCAGGTGGCCTCCAGGATCAGGGGCCCGGGGCCCGGGCTGGATGGGGCCAGACACCTGTCCCCTCCCCCCAGCAGCGCTCAGCCCGTGGTGTGCGATTTCCGGTGGTTCACTCTGCTGCAGAGACCCCCCGGCTTCCTTGCGCCCGGTCCCCCCCAGCCCTGCGGTCACCTTGCAGGCCCTTAGGGAGGTCCATGGTCTTGACGAGCTCCTCGGCGATGTCGAAGGCATTGAGGCCACTCAGCTTCTTCTCCCAGAAAAGCTGCCAGCAGACACAGACGCGAGGCTGAGGGGTGTGGCCCCACAAGCGGCCGCCCCAGCCAGTCCCGAGGGGAGCGGGGCCCCTCCGCACGCGGGACAGAGGTCTCAGCACGACCTCTGACCCCCATGTGCCTGAGCCGCCTGCCTGGGAGCAAGGGTGCGGTGGGACCCGCGGGGTTTCCCGCCAGGCCCGTCTCCCCAGGCCACGGAAACCGCGACCCAGGGTGTCAGCCCTGCCGTCAGTGCCAACCGTCAGCAGTTCACCAAACCACGGCGTGAGTCCAGGGAGGCAGAGCCCCCTTCACTCTGAAACGTCACTTCTCAGTCCACTGTCCACCCAGGGCTGAGTTGGGAGGCCCCCCGGAGGCCCGGCACCGCCTTGAGGCAGGGGACCCCGTGGCCCCCGCAGATGTGAGGAGCTCACGCCACGGTCAGCCCCGCAGAACTCTGGGGTCAGCGCGCGGAGAGGCGCGGTCGAAGCGTGGGACAGGTGTGAATGACACGCGGCCCCGCCCCCCCACCGCCTGCTAGGACCTGGCCTGGGGACTCACCTGCCGAGGCTGCTCCACGGCCTTCTGGGGGTCACTCTTCACCTTGTTGCTGGGGTGGTTGGTGATCTTGGTCACCGGCTGCTTGAAGATGGATGCCGTCTGCCTGACGGGGAGGGCCGTGTTCAGGTCCGGCTTGCCCTGCGGGGACACCGAACTGGCACGGCGGCCCCAGGCCTCCGCGGGCTCTCCCAGAGAACGTGGAGACCCCTCCTTGTGGGCTGGGAGGGACAGACCCCGTGTCCCTCGGTCACCAGGGCCCCCGCTCCCCGTGGCAGTCCCAGGGCCGGAGGCGACGGCAAGCCCAGCCCTGTCTCCTCACTGCCCATGGAGGGGGCACAGCGGGGCTCTGGAGGGACCCTGCCCGGCCTCCTGTGTGGCGTTCTCCCCGGAGCGTGATCTGGGTCTGGAGGGGGCCCTGCCGGTGCTGTCCTGCAGCACACGCACCCGTCAGGGACACAGGGTCCACGGAACCCCACCCAGGGCCCACCGGTGCCACCAGTGCTCACCAGGCTGACGGCGAGGCCAGCACGGCCAGGTTTGGGGGACAGGGACTGGCACAGCGGAGACGGCCGGGGCCGCGGGCCTCTCCCGGGGACACAGTGGAGACAGGTTCTCTCCTTCCGCTTTTTTATAGCGTCCAGATTTCTCTCAATAAGTAGTTTTGACTTTAATATCATGACAAGCTGAATTGTGGAAACTTCTCTTTTTCCACCCAAAAGTAGGGCTGATTTTTTTCTTTAATTTTTTAAAGACCTATTTTTTTTTAAGATTTTTAATTTATTCATCTGAGAGCTCGCTGAGTGAGAGCAGGAGCGAGGGGCAGAGGGAGAAGCAAGTTCCCCGCCGAGGGGCTCCACTGCAGGACCTCGGATCACAACCTGAGTCAAAACCAACAGCTGGACACTCAACTGACGGAGCCCCCCAGGTGCCTTCGTTTGTGGATTACTTTTTAACGTGACCCGTGTGCCCGAAACAGGCCTGAACTCGTGGGCCCGCGAGGAGCGCGGGTGCCCCCGCCGAGCCCGCCAGGCACCCCGCAGCTCACCTTGGCCTGGCTGGACGAGTCGTAGCGGACCCTCTGCCGGCTCCGGTTCATCTTGCTCATGAGCATCTTGCCCGTCCGGAAGTCGAAGGTGCTCAGGTCCATGGAGCCCCCCAGGTACCGCGCCAGCTGGGGCTTGCTCCGGAACTTCTTCCCACTGGGGCTGCGGACGGACGGGGGGTCAGCGGCCGGCAGGGCGCGCTGGGCCGACCCCTGCCCTGTCCCCAGGGCCGCCTCCGGGACGGAGCCCCTGGCAGACCCCAACGCTGGAGCGGGGGATCAACACCCTGCTGCGGAAGGGTGAGGCCCGGCCCCAGGAGGCTGGCTCACATTTCGGAACATTCCAGAAACACAACTGGGCTGTGTTCTTGAGAAAAGACCCCAGGATCACAGGTAACTGAGGGCCAGCCCCTGACCAGTGTCCTCCCTGTGGGTACGGACGGTAGATAGCACGTCAGGCTTCCAGGGCTAGAACCCCAAGAGCTGCTCAGCTGGGACCTGCTGGGACGTCCGAGGGCAGGTGTTCTGAAGCAGGGACGCGGACGGCGCGGGGCCCTGCCCGACGCACCGACAGCACTGGCCGGCGTCAGTGACCACTGGGTGTGCCGCCTGCCACTTGGGACACGGCCGGCAGGGCAACCCCACACGCTCAGCGACCTGACCGAATGGACGCCGGGTGTTCAGAGCAGCGGGACTTGGTGAAGGCACGAGGCGAAAACAGCCCAGGTGTCCCTGGTGGGGGACAGGTACACACACCGTCCCCCACGTGCACGAGCGTCCCTGGCCACAAGTAGGAGCAAGGGCGGACCCCGGGGCCACGACGCGCAGGGAAGGGACCAGACACAGAAGACCCCACGGGGTGTGAGTCCACGCGGGGGACACATCCACGGATGGGAAGGGGGCTTGCAGGGGCGACAGCAGATGGGGACAGGGAATGTTTTACAGTTGGCCCTGGTGATGCCTGCACGACTCTGGGACACACGCACTCGCACACTTCCAGCGGGTAAGCTGCAGTGTGTGGGCTACATCTCCACTGGGCTGTCCAAAAAAGCACTCCTGTGGGGCCCGGCAGGCCGGGTGCCTCTAATTCAAGCAACAGCATGTCTGGTCCCCGAGCCCCCCAGGAACCACGGACAGCAGCGTGGAAGCCAGGGCAGCCAGAAGGAAGGCCCCTCCCCTCCTGTGTTGGGACCCACGGGGCGGGGGCTGCACTCTGCTCCGGGACCCCCCACCGGGGCCTGTGGACAAGCAGGGCCACAACTGCAGGCTGGGCGATCCCCCGGGGCCCGAGTGCGTCTGCGAGGACCAGGAGCCCAGCACACAGGGCCTCGGACGCCTGCCTTCGGGATGACTCACATCTCCATCATGCCAAGCTGGCTCGCGTGCACACTGAGCCTACGTGCCCAGGACAGCGGGAAGGCCCCGGGACCAGACACGGCCACAGAGGAAGGAGAGGACCCTGCGGAACTCGCCAGCCTTCCTCTGCCTCCAGTCACCCCCCCCCAGGCCCCCACCGCTACATGAGGACAGCAAATGGACCCAGAGCAGTAAGTGGCCGGGGGTACAGGGCCCTGACGGTTAAGGGTCTGGGGCTCTTTTGGGGTGAGGGAAATGTGGAAATGGCCACATCTATGAATATGCTAGAAACTATTCACTCGTACACTTCAAATGGGTGAACTGTACGTACGTGAATCTAAATCTCAATAAAACCGTTAAAAACATAAGAAAGTGAGACAATAGGTCCCGGGGGTTGGGAGTGTGATGCTACTGGACAAGGGGCTCATTTTGGAGTGTTCTGGAGCTAGACAGACGGGATGGCTGCACAACTTTGCGAACGTACTAAAGCACCACTTGGCAGTACGTGCTTCTGACAGCGTGGACTGTGTGTCACCTGCTCAAGATGGTCCTGCAGCTCAGACCGACAGAAAACCTCAGCACCCCGGCTCGCTGTAAAAGCGCACACAGGGAAACAAGAGCGCCGTGGCCTTTCTGGGAGCAGGGCCGGAGCTGGAAAGGCACAGACCAGAAGCCAGAGGTGCGGGGACGCAGGGCTGCGGCTGGCCCGTCCAGTGGCCGCCCCCCGGCCTTGAGCCCCAGCCCAGGAGACGGCTGTGGGGCTGACGCACCCCCGCCTGCTGCCCCAGAGAGGGGGGCCGCTGTGCTAAGTCCCGCCTGCTTTTCCTGAGTATGGGTCTACCTCTAACATGAACCCTCCGGAGAAGTCCCACCCACACCCCTGCCAAGGACAACCCCCGAGCCGGGTACCGACTTCCCACAGCCCTCAGCCTCCTGCTGGCCGGAAGGTGTCAGTGAGACTGCCTTCCCGACAACACGCGGCTGCCCCCAGGTAACAGTCTGTGGGCCCCCCCACCTCGCCGGCAGGACAGTCTTGCTGAGAACACACTCCCTTCCCCACTCGAACAAAGAAATCGAGGCCCACGTGTTCCTGGGACAAGGACCGGACCCCACAGCAGGTCTGCTGGACTCGAGGCCCTCGTGCCCTACCCTCCCTCTGCAGTGAGAGAACCAGGAAAATCCATCGGTGCTCCCGCCCTGCTGCCCGGCTCAGCGGGGGTTCCAGGAGGTGGACAGGCCAGAGACCCACATTCCAAACACCACGGGTTCCAGACCACACCCCCCAAACCTCCCACCTCCTGGAGGGAAGGTGACACCCACCTGCCAGGTGGGTCATCCAGCTAAAGACTTGGCACCAGGAGGGGACCCTCCTGCCACTCCCTCCTCTCAGGACCCTGCTCAGTGGCCGTGGGAACCTGGAGCTTCCCCCATTGCCAGACCCCGCGCTCAGGTCCTGGGCCTCAGAGGAAGGCTCCATTTGACTGAAGCCCCAAGAGATCCACACACAGGTGGGGACGAGAGGTGGAGCCGTGTTTTCAAGGTACGGCCACCCCACTGACCTCGGCTCAGCCTCCCCGGGCCTCTGCACAGGATGCTGGCTGCCCGGACAGCCCCTCCCAGCGCCACTGCCAGGCCTCACTCAGCGCTGCCTCGTCTGAGGGGCCCTCCCTGACCCGGGCCCAGCCTCAACCCAGCACCCCATCGCCGGCCCTCACAGATCCCGGCACTTCCCAGCGGCTGTCATCACTAGTCACTATGGGAGCAACGGGGACCAGCTGGGGCTGCCACCCAGGAGAGGAAGGCCTGGGTCTGACTCCCAGCTCACCGGCCAGGTGGGCAGCGTCAGGCCCCAGCAGGTGCGGCTGAGGCCTCTGCTTCCCTAACAAAGGACTAGGGCCCAGAGACCCGCCTCTGCCTTTAGCTCTAGAAGGAAAACAGACGCAGGGGCGTGCATGGAATTGAGGGCGGGCGCCTCAGGGCCCCAGCAGGCCGGAAGGACAGCAGCCAGCAAGGGAAGGGCATCACCGGGCAGCGAAGGACGGGGTGCCCAAGAGACGCTGCTGCGGTCACACTACTTCAGTGCCTGACCTCAGAGTCCCTGCTCTTCCTGGGACCCAGAAGCTGCACTGGGGTCCTGGCCGAGGGGCCATCCCTTCCCTGCCCAGCGGGCTCACTCCTTCCCCCAGGGGGCCAGCAAAGGCCCAGGAGGGACCCCAGTGCCGGGTGGACGCACCAGCACTCCGACCCCGCCTCGGCCTACCCGCGCAGTGTCTGGGCCCCCATTCAACAAGTGGCGGGTGTCCAGCGACCTGAACGCGCCCCAGGACCCTGAAGCAGCGGGGAGTGACCCGAGCTGGCGCGGACACAAACGCATCTTGCAGCGGTCGGGGGGGTGGGGGGGAGACAGCAGGGGCCGACCGTCCGGGGCTGGGCCGCAGCCCACCAACTCTTTATTCCACCGACAGGCTCCCGCGCCATCTCCCCCAGGAGCCCGGGGGCGGGGCGCGCACAGGCCCGCGCGTCCCCGGTCGCCCGAGCAGCGGCCGCGGTCCAGCGCGGGGGCCCTCCCCCACCCGCCCCCGCGTCGGGCTGCGCGCGCGCCCCGCCGCTCCGAGGGACAGCCCAGCCCCCACCCCCGCCTCCCAGCGGCGTCTGGCCCGCGCCGGGCGCCCCTCGCCCCGCCAGCCGGTCGCCCGCGGGCGCCGAACAAAGGCCGCCGCCCGGCCCGCGCCGCCCGCGCTCCACGCGGCCGCGGGGAGGGGGAGGGGCACGCACGCGCACTGGCCCGGGGCCGCCGCGCGCCGGCACGCACGCACGCACGCACGCACGACGCACGCGCGGGGCCCAGGCCGCAGCCCGGGTCGAGGCGCCCGGGCCGCCGCAGAGGCCGCTGGGAGGCGCCCGTTGGGGCCCTGCCCGGCCGGCACGTTCATTCACCTATAGTAAAAGACATCCCTGTGGCCGGCCGACAGCCCCGACCTTCTGGGCACTTCTTCCCTCTCCCAGCCCTGCGGGAGCGCCGGGCACTCCCACCTCTTCCGCTCCATCGCGCCCGGCTCCTCGGCCCGCCGCCGCCGCCGTCGCCGCCCGGACCCCCGCTCGCCGCCGCCGCCTCAGCTGCCTCCGCCGCCGCCGCCGCCGCCACTTGCCGCGGCTGTTCCGGCCCGCGGGCCCCCGCCCTCCGCCCCCAGCCGGGCACGCGCCGGCTTTGCCGCCCTTTCGGCCCCCTCCCCGCGCTCGCCAGCCCCCGCTCGGGGGGCCCGCTCCGCCCACCCGCCCGCGCGCGCGGGGCCCCGTACTGCGCAGGCGCCGCGCGGGCCCCTCCTCGTGGGCGGCGGCCCCGCCCCGTGGCGGCGCTCCCAATCAGCGTGCGGCTAGGGGGCGGGGCCGGGCGGTGCGCCCCCGCCTGCCGGCCCGCCCCGCGCCTGCGCCCTGGGCCCCCGAGGCGGCGAGCTGCCGTACGCCTCGGGGGCCCGGATTGTGCTTCTCGTCCCGGTGCCTCCAGGTCCCCGTTCGAATCCCGGGTTACCCGCCCAGCGCTGGGCCCCCATCCATCCCGCCACCTCCTGCCCCCTCTCCCTCCCGCCCCGGCCCCCCCCCTCCAGGCGCTGACGTTGACTCCCGCCCTGCACGCCCCAAATCCCCCCGAAGCCT
>JAQQSY010003967.1:0-12618 GCA_028646535.1 Procyon lotor
ATTAATGCAATCAATTTGGCTTAATTATTTAAAGTCCAGTTCTTTTTTCTCCAGCACACCTGATAATACACTATCCCCCCAGCTATCAGAATTATACCGAGATCTGTAATTTTTCAATGATGAATTTATAGCTCTCACGTATGCGGAGAGAAGAAAGAGAAAGAATCTCAAAGATGAGCCACACAAAACCATTACATGTGGACACATATACACCAAGTTTTGTATGCACACACTTCCCATATATTTTAAAAGATGGGTTCTTTAATATTAACAATGAAATTTTTTTAAAGATTTTATTTATTTATTTGACAGAGAGACATCACAAATAGGCAGAGAGGCAGGGAGAGAGGGAGAAGCAGGCTCCCTGCTGAGCAGAGAGCCCGATGTAGGGCTCCATCCCAGGACCCTGAGATCATGACCTGAGCCGAAGGCAGAGGCTTAATGACTGAGCCACCCAGGCGCCCTGTTATACCCATTTTTAAGTGTACAGCTCGATGACAGTAAGTATATTCACAGCATCCACCTCCAGAACTTTTTCATTGTCCTAAACCGAAACTCTGTTCCCCTAAAACAACAACTCCCATGCCCTCCTTCCCCCGCACCCCTGCACCTGGCAGCCAGCTTTCTACTTCCTGTCCCTGCGCATTTGACCCCTCTGGGTATCCCCCGTAAGTAGAAGCCTAAGATATCTGCCTTTTCGTGATTGACTCAATTCACTCAGCAGCGTGTCTTCCAGCTTCATCCATGTTGCTGCCGGTGTCAGAATTTCCTCCTTTTTTAGACTGAATAATATTCCGCTGTACACAGGGACCATATTTTTTAATTCACCCATCTGTTGACAGACTCTCAGACGGCTTCTGCCTTTCGGCGACCGTGAATGATGTTGCTAGGAACACGAGCGCACTACTATCTGTCGGCGCCCTCTCTTCACTTGTCTGAGAGCCGCCGGGAAAGAATCCCAGGAGCGGCAATACTGGGTCATGCGGTGAGTCTGTGTTTCACTTTGATGAGACACGGCCGGGTGGCTTCCACAGTGGCCGCGTCATCTTATCCCCCCAGCGACGCACAAGGGGAATACTGCTTTTTAAACTCACAACTTCTGAATGCCTTTTGTAAAAGTCTTGCCCTCAAGACCTGCCTTTGTCTGTTGACTTATTTACAGAGACATTTAGAATAAAATATTTACTTTGCAACTGGGGAGGTGCCCTGAATCCGGAGGCCGTTCTCAGTGGTACATGTACGGGTCTGGCTTCTCTCTTGCTGGGGTCTCTCATTCTTCGGACTGACTACCGAGGGAGCTGGGTATGGGCAGGTATCTCCCCTCGCTCGTAGGGGCAGATTAGCACTGCTCGGCAAGTCCCAGTGACCCGACTGTCCTAAGTGACAGAGACCCTCCTCTTCAGAAGGCTTTTCAGTAGGTTTGTAACTGTGTTCTCGAGGTGGTCTCCAAATAGTGCTGCCCAGGGGATTCTGTTGAAGATTTACTTTATCTTTGGTCATCTTGTTGAATTTTCCTGTTTTCCTTTGTCTACTCTTCTAAGTAATCGAATCTTTAGCCTTTTAGTGTTTTTTGCCTATACGTGTCTGAAAATTCCTCTGGGTTTCCTTGGACCCGGATCGTTCACACCCCAGGCAGGAAGTTGCTTTCGGATGGACTTCTAGAAAGCAATCGCCTTTTGATGAGGGTGTATGAGTTGTAATTGTTGTGACCATCGGCAAGACAAGAGAGGTTTTCATACCTGAAATACGTGGACCTGACTTTTGTCACTCGGGGTTACGAAGAGGTGGCAGGAGAGGAGGGGATGACACACAGGCTCATTCTCACGGGACGGAGGGAGTCTCTGGAGTGTCGTCCTCATATTTATTTGAACTGATGGTGCCTGAGGGTCCTTCTGAGGATCCTTCTCTAGCTTCCCTTATACCTTCTGAAAGGTCCCTCTTCCAAACAAGGCAGTGTCCCAAGACTAGGACTTGGAGGGATGATGTGTGTCCTTGTCCTCTGTCCTCGCTGACACTGCTGAGTCCCTCTGCGGGACCCCTTCCCTCACAGCCTGCGAGCGCGGAAGTGCCCGGACCTCTGACCTCAGATCCCTTCTCTGTTCTAGCTGCAGTCATTCCCTGGGGGATTCCTACCGTCCCTCGCATTAAACAGATCATTATGCTAATGACTCCCCTTTTGTCTTATTCTTAAAACTCTGAATTTGTTTAACCAACTTCCCATAGAGTCGTCTCAAATTGGATATCTGAGAAGAACGCTAAATTGAATGTAATTGAAAAGCAAACTCTATTTTTTCCCACCCAAGTCAATTTTTACCTTCTTTCTTTCCTAGCTCAGTAAAGGGCTCCATTTATCCAGTAGCTCAGGCCAACATTCTTTCGTCTTCAGCTCTTCATTCTCAACTGTTACACCCAATTCAATCTGCAAATCCTGCTACTTGGCACCCTAACCTCTATCCATTCTCACCTCCTTCACTGCCCCCCACTGACCCCTGCTTCCACGCTTGCCCCTCTGCAGGGTTCCCAAGATTGACCACTCGTCACATCACCTCTGTTCTCATACCTTTAAGGGCTTCTCATTTTATTCCCAGAACAAAACTCAAAGTCTTAGTCATGACCTGGTGGCCACAGAAGGCCCTATATGATCTGTCTCTGGCTGCCCCTTTCACCTCATCTCATCCTACTTTTGCCCTTATTCGTCTATTGTACCTAGTGTTTTTGCCTATACGTGTCTGAAAATTCCTCTGGGTTTCCTTGGACCCGGATCGTTTACGCCCTAGGCAGGAAGTTGCTTTCGGACGGACTTCTAGAAAGCGATCGCCTTTTGATGAGGGTGTATGAGTTGTAATTGTTGTGGGCTTCAGACATTCTGCACATGCACTCAGTATTCCCACCTCAAAAATCCTGAACCTTGCTCTCCCCTAAGTCTGGAATCCTCTTCTGTTCTGACGTGGCTCATTCCCTGCCTGTATTCAGGTCTCCACTCATCTGCCACCTTCTCTGAGAGGCCTTGTCTCGTGACCTTATGCAGAATGTCACCCCCACCCCCCAATAATAGGGTGGGTCGCACCATATGAAATGGCCATCTTTGTAGGTCAAAAATGGTAGAATGGTGTCAATTTCAATTGGTTCAAGACACACATATAACATGGTCGTACTTACCTGCCATCCTTTATGTATTTATGGTTTTATTGCTCATTTTGGGGGCTTCTTGTTTGTCTCTCCCCTGGGAGGTAAGTATCTTGAAGGCAGTGACCTGGAGCGTTCACTTCTAGACGGCACCTGTAACAAAGGGGCACGGACAGATCACCACCTGCTGTACACTTCTTCCATCTTTTGCCGAACCCTTTGATAAATTAAGTTCATTAGACTACTGTCTGTAGGCAAGCTGGCATTTGTGGAGGCCGATCCCTTTCACTCCTTCTCAAGAGCCATCCTCTTCCACCCCCAGATTTCCATTTCTGAGATCTGAGATTCCCCTCCTATGCTATTTCCTCTTTCAGATCGTCTGACTGGGGGATCAGGCTGCACTTTCCTCTCAACTTCTGAGAGCTGTATGCTGACTTTAGGGTCCATGTCAGAGCTCCCCGGAATGGTTTTTCTTGGATGTTTTAACCCCCCATGTGAAAGATTCCCGGGCCCCCAGCTTCCTACACTTCTGCTTCAATAACCAGTTTTTAGTTCTTCCTCCAAGGTCAGAATTAAATCTAGGAGGAAAGTTCCTTGTGTTTCTTTTTCTTCCTCTGCAAAATGAAATTATCAGCAAGACAAGGTCAAAAGTAGACCGTATGTTCTGCTTTCAGAGAAATGAGATTTCCAGTTGAAACTCAGAGGGCTGGTAAGTTCCCATTACTGCTATGACTTGCAAATGTGTCAATTCTGTGAACTTTTTAGGAATATATTAATCAGAGCTCCATCCTGTTTATCTGAGGCTATTATATTCACTTATGTTATGTTAGGTACTTTCCAAACCCTTTAACAGTGGATAGAATCTTCAGTCATCAATATGACAATGTTTAGGACTTTCCCCAAGGAATGCACCCCAAGACTATAACTTGAGTTCCTAATGATACTTGATTCGAAGTGGTTTTTTGAATGCCACTGTTAATAAAAAAATTTTTTTAATGATATTTGTTGAAGATGGGGAGACATACTTTATTTGGGACCATCATGAATGTATGGGGACCACTGCAATGGGGATTTCATGGTGGGAGAGAGAGATGGGGCTCAACTAGGAATACAGGATGGGCAGGTGGGAATTTATAGCCAAGGAGCATGGTGAGGGTCAGTAAATAGAAAATTACTAGAGGAAACACCCAGGGTAAGGAGGTTTTGTCTGGCTAAACTGACCCAACTGAATTCCTGCTGAAGGCAGGTCAGGGTGACCAGACATTACCTAGGGAGTGGCAGAGGATGGGCAGCCTGATCAGATATTGAGGGTGGAAGGTTCTGGTTTAATTGATTTAGCGGGGCTCTTGACAAAAGTAGATTTTTATAAGGTGGTGCAGGGATGGGCCTACGAGAAGGTTTAGGAGGTTGAGTAAAGTTTGATCAAAGCAATGTGTCTTTGCCACAGGTAGCAAAAGGGAGTGAGTGGGAATAGCACAGAGTGAGGATCAAGGGCTTGGATTCGGAGTCAAACATACTTGGTTTTGCATCCTAGTGCTCTGTGTAATTAGGAAAACAGAAACCAAGCCAGTAACTTTAACAGAAAAGAATTTAACCAGAGGAATTGGTTAAATGGGTACTAGAGATGCAAAAAGGTAAAAAAACAAAAAAAAACCCAAAAAAACAGAGGCCACTGAGGCACAGAGGGATGGTGACTTCAGGAGGCAGCAACCGCCGCAGGGCTAGCGGGGCAGAGAGAAGAGGATGAGGATTTTAGAACCTCAAAGCTCGGAGCGGAGCCCTTTATAACTGGGACCCAGACCCCTGGGCTGACAGACACTGGTATTTCTGAGGGGCCGGTGTGAGGAGGTGCGAAGTTCCTGCCGCAGAGGTGAAAACCACAAGCCTCTGACCCTACCGGGAAGCAAACAGGAGGCAGCAAGTCCCTTCTCCCTTGCCCAGCCCGACAGTCTCCGGCTGGCCTGCCAACGAGGAGCCAGTGACGAAGCAGAAATGCGGCTTGCAGAGTCCCGGCCTCGGCATCACAGAAAAGACTGGTTCTGAAACAGAAAGACACCGCTTACTAACCAGAACAATGGCCTTGCAGGGATGACAGAAGCTCTTAGCCTCTCCCTCAATCCAGCAGCTAGAGGGTGACAAAGGAAGGGAGAGAGAAAGATGGAAAAAGGGAAGAAGAAAGATGAGATAAAGGAGAAGGGGGGGCAGTGGAAGAAAAGTGAGAGGCACCCTGGGCTTGCGTAGCTATGTCTAGAGGGAGATTTCCCCCCACGGAGGGAAGGGCGGAGGCTCAGTGGACCATCCCTGGTCACCCCTCCCCCCACCCTCGAAGGCTTTTCCTTGGAACAGATTACATGCTCCAGGGGCTTTTAATGACTCCTGGGTGTTCTTATGATTTCTGCAAAATCAAGGGAACTAATAAGAGTAGCTGGAGGTATGGGATCATTTTCTAAGAAGAGAAGGCTCTGTGGCTTAGCAAAGGGTGGCAGCAGGAGGTCTTAATGAGTTAGGCCACAAATTAATCCTGTCTTGTTTCTCCTTTAACTGTTTTTTTTTCCTTGTGTCTTTGGCGGGTGCTAGCAGCTGTTCCGACTGTGTAATTAAGTCATTTCTGCAAGAGCTGAGCAGCTGGGTCAGTACTGTATGTTCCAGTGATCATTGGCTGTCAGGCTGAAGCTTAAATTAATATTCTGAACAGTTATTGAATTTGTGCTGCCCCATCTTCATGTAAACCAGCGACGGGAATGATACCGCTATGCAGGCTTCTACTTTCATCAACAAATTCAAGGAGGGATAAAATCCAGAGCCAGCCTGCTATCTCCAACCATAGTTCTCACACCAGGTGTTGATGGGCAAAGTAGATAAGGAATTGGAAATGCACTTGTTGGCCGTGTGTGACCCGACGGTCATCGCCCTGCCACACGGAGGTGTCTCTCTGGCCTTCTGGCCTCATTTCCTTCCTGGAGAATAAACCCAGATTCCCTATAATGCAAAAGGGTTACTTTCTGGAGGTGCAAATTGAAATCTGCTGGCTGTATAAACTTATGAAATTAGTTTCGCTGGTAGAAGAAATCTTAATTAAAGGACTGCTTTGAAAGAAGGGAGAGTAATAAAGTATTTTTCATTATGTTCACCTTGGCACCAGCCACCGTCACTTTAATGATCTAATTTCTATTTTTCTTATTTAATGGATGACATTAGATTAGCTTTTCCAACAGTTTCATTTCCAAGTTAATGAAGTCGAAAGCTAAGTACATATAGTAGATCATTAGGGTTTCTGCCTAGAAACACCAATAATCCCATAGTCCTGGGTTCTGCTGTTTTGTGACAAGATGAGATTTCTCGGAAAAACCAGTCTCTCTTTTCATACTAAATGCCTATGTGCTATACACCAGGAGATCACTTAACTATCAGAATTACAGAGAAAACAGCATCTCCTCCATGTCCGTAAATTTGCTCCAATGTTAGGTTTTTTGTGTGACTTTCCATACAAAGAATTAGACAAAAAGAATAGATTTAATGTATGAGAATCAAACTTTGGGAATTTAAAAACTGATGTGTAGTAACCCAGTCATATCAGGGAGTGGGAGACAGGGTTTTAAACATTTATTGAAGGTAGTAACAGGAGTAAAATTTAACTTTTTATAAAATCTTTTTTGTTTGTTTGTTTTAAGGTGAGACTATGCTCACCTTCTCTTCCATCAGGCTTCTTAAGGAAAGAGCGCAGAATTTGGGGTCAAAGACCTTAATTTGCTCATCTGCCATTTCCAGTCAAGATGGAATACCAGGGAAGAGATTTATAATTCCTGCCTAAACCACTGAAAGAAAGAAGTAAAGGAAGAAAGAGAGAAACAATGGTTTTCAAAAATACAAATAGTAGAAAACAAAGGACTGTAACTCTTGAGACATGATTTTTAAAAAATGAGGTGAGTCTTAACATCTGTGTAAAGCCAATGAAATCCTAAAAAAAAACCTCAGAAGTCTTTTTCATAGAAATTGAAAAGCTGCTTCTAAAATTCATATGGAAATGCAAACAAACAATACAAAACAAAAAAATCCAAGAATATTCAAAAGAAGGTTGAAAAAGAAGAGCAAATTTGGAGGGCTTAGACTACCTAATTTCAAGATTCATTATAAAGCTATGGTAATCAGATGGTATGGTATTGGCAGAAAGATAAACAAGTAATTAGTGGGACAGAACAGACATTCTAGAAATAGGGTTACATATATCTGGCCGATTGATATTCAAAAAAGACGCAAAGAAAATTCAGTGGAGAAAGGACAGACTTTTCAATAAATGGTGCAGGAACAACTGGATATCCATTTGGAAACAAACAAATAAGAAATTCAGTACACTCTCACATCATGTAAAAATCAACCAAAATGGATCAGAGACCCAAAGTAAAACCCCAAATCACAGAACTTCTAGAACACATAGAAAAAAAATCTCTGTGACATGGGGTTAGGCAAAGACTTCTTAGATACAGCACCCAAACCATAATCTATAAAAGACAAATTTTATAAATTTGACCTCATCAAAATTTAAAATATCCACTCTTCAAAAGACATTAAAGGGAGCGCTGGGGCAAATAATACATTACATGTTAATAAAAATTAATTAAAAAAAAGACATTAAAGGGAGAAGGAAAAGACAATATACAGAATGAGAGAAATATTTGAAAAATCACATATCTGATAAATATGCATGTCCAAAATATATAAAGTACTCATAAATCTCAAAAAGGAAATAACTCAATTTTTTTAAAATGGGCAGAAGGTCCTCAAAGTGTAACACACTAGATTGTTGTAGGTCCTAGGACCAATCTCCTAGGCCCAGTTCAGTATTCTTTCCACACTATTCTCTGCTGCTGGTTCCCTTGGCTAGACTGTGGCAGAGGGGCAATTAGATACTGGGTGTCTTAGCTCTCATTCTGGTGCCCTTGCCACGGTGCAAGGTCATGTTTTAAAAAACCACCGTGAATTGGAATTAACTTATTAATTAGGGAGAAGGGCACATAGAGATAAAATCATACTGGTTGCAGGAAAAATTCCTTTGGACCCTACTCCCAGGGCATTTATTCCCAGTTCAATCCCCAGTGCCTCTCTAGAGGTGCATCCTCGGATTGCTACTGCCCCCAACCAGAACCCGGTTTAGAGCCTTACAGCAGGTAACCCCGGAGCTGGACCAGAAAGGAGGCCCCGAGTGCATAACCGCTGTCATGGCGCCCTTCAACCACGAGATGGCACACAACTCTCTTTTTTCGGAAGGGAACAGCCAGCGTCCCAGCCCAAGTCTGAAACCAGGCAGATTTCAAATCGGAGGAAGATGCCTTTATTTTTAAAAGTTGCCTCCTTCACTATGAAAAATGGTTAGGACAAAGCGACGAGCACGGGAGGAGATTCTGCTTGCCTGAGAGGTGACGGGAGAAAGGAGGCTGCGACTGCAGGTCTACGTGAGCCTTGGCTGCGACTGCGGGTCTACGTGAGCCTTGACCAGACTGTCACGTTCCTGAATTCCTCTTCTACGCCCATAGAGACCTGTGTCCCTGATCTCTTTTCCCATAATGACGAGGACATGTTTTTCACGTTTTCCCCTGTGTTCTCTGCTGCTGACCATCCAGTTCAGACATTACTTGCTGAGGTTGGGATGCCAGCCCAGGGCTACCAGAGTGGACCTTATTCTGCATCCCACCTGGAACACACCCAGGCCTGGGCTGCAGGCCTGCCCCTCCTCCAAGGGGCGGCTCCGTACAGCTCTCTGCTGACAGGGCCGCCATCTTCCTTCCAGATCCTTCCTCCTCACTGAGAAGCTATAGCTGGCAAAAGGCATATTATGGAGCCCAAAGCATTTGTAATGCCTCCCCAGGAGGTCACATCTCACTCGCAGAGAGAATATTCCCATGGCCTAAAGTGAGAGAAGCCCAGCACTTCAATCCGGTGTCATCATCGTTCCTAGGGAACCTTGAGGAAATGTGGTTCAGACACACAGACAGATCACTGCAATGGAAATCCGAGGGGGTGGGGAGGGCCGGTTGGAGATGATCTCCAAAGGCTGAGTGGGAGTCAGCTAGTCCTAGGTGGGCAGAGGCCTGGGGCCGGCAGGAGGGAAAACGTTCCCCACGGACTGAGATGAGGAACAGCAGACTCGAGCTATGTGCCCAGGTGGTTCTGTGGTGCTAGAGACTGAAATGCAGAGTCACTGAGGAAGCAGACCCTGCGAAGGGCAGTTGCTAGACACAGGGGCCCGATGTGCCCTAGTCAATGGCTGGGCTTTGAGGGATGGACTGAACCCCTGACGAGTTTGATGGAGATGGTGTATGATTTAAATAAATCGCTCTATCCCTAAGGTGAAGGACAGATTAAGGAAAGATATTCCTGTATCCTGGGAAACGGGTTGGGAAGCCATTGCATTAATTGAGGCAGGAGATGATGTGGCCTGAGCCAAGTTGGTGATGAAGGTGTAGCGAGGAGCCCTGAGAAGGCTCCCGAAGGAGGACTCTGTCAACTGACTGAATGTGAGGGATCAGGGCAACTCCGAAGTGTCCCGCTTACAAAGGTAAGGAGCTGTGGCATCAGGAGGAAAAGCTGATTTGGATGGAAGGGGACAAAATCGGATTTGGGCTTGTTGAGTCTGGAGTGCTCAGGGGACCTCGAGCTGGAGATGACCAGCAGGCAAGGAGTGACGGGAATCAAGCCGAAACAGGATCAAGGGCCTGGAGCAGCAGTATTTACTGGGAGACGGCAACAGATAATTGTGGCTAAAGCCAGGACGGTAGATGAGATGGTCCTGGAATAGAGTGAAGAGGAAGAAAAGCTGTGGGTCCAGGAGTGGATCACAGCCACTTCCTTTAACATTGACGTGAAGGGATAAGAAGCCGAAGAGAAGCTATTAGAAAGAGAAATCCACCCAGGAGACAGACTAGGAATGGCCAGAGAGCCGTAAGTCGAAGCAGGAAAGGGCTTTGACTCCAAATGGCTAGAAGGAAAGAGTATGGTTTTAGTGCAGCCGAGAGGCCCAGCAAGATCAGGACCGTGGCCTCTCGACACTGCTTGGTGATGGGGAGGTTGCAGAAGGCTCAGGGCACTGGACTGGAGAGCCAAGGGAAGCTGAGAAAGTGAGACAATGAGAGCAGATCACCTTTTGCGGGGCACAGGCTGAGGAGGGGAGGAGAGTTATGGGTGACGGGGTGGTGACTGCAGAGTGAGCAGTTGGGAGGGCTGAAATGAATATAGGAAAAGAGTCTTCTGTTATTCACTTGATTTTAAAGTACATGCTTTTTTTTTTTTTTTTTACTTTTTATTTTTAGATTATAGATTCCTAGGAAGTTGCAAGAACAGTGCAGGGAAGTTCTAGGTATCCACTCCCCAGCGTCACCCACAAGGAACATCTTACATTGCCATAGTGGAGAGGCTGGAAACCAGGAAATTGACATTGACACTGACATATAGACCTTATTCAAATTTCAACAGTTTTGACAGGCACTTAAGTGTGTCGGACTAGTTCTGTGCAACTTCATCATCGGCCTGGATTTGTGCCACCACCCCCACCATCAAATACAGAACTGTTCCATCACCACAAAGAACTCCCTCATAGTGCTCCAAGCCCTAGAGACCACGAATCATTACAACTGTCATTTTGAAAATGATAGAAATGGCACCAGAGAGCACATAACATTTAGAGATCAGCTTTTGTTCATTCAGCCTAATGTCCTTGAAACCATCAGTGTTGTTGCAAATATCGAGAGTTCATTTTTTTTTCACTTACTGGATAATATCCCATTACATGGAAATAACACTCGGTTCAGCCATTCACTTCTGTTAGAGACATTTGTGTTGATTTCAGTTTGGGGCTCGTACACGGAAAGGTGCTATGGACATCGTGTAGTAGTAGGCGAGAGGTTTTGGGGATGTTCGTTTATGTTTCTCTGGTATATTTACCATTTTTGTATCATATGGTCAGGGTATATCTACTTTTATAAGAAACTACCAATTGTTTTCCAGAAGACTGTACCATTTTGCATTCCCACTAGCGATTTTTGAGTGATCCAATTGTTCCATATTCTCACCAGCATTTGATATTGTCAGTATTTTTTATTTTAGCATTTCTAATAGGTACAAGACATAGGACGCTTTTATTGTGTTGTGTTGTATTTGTTTGTAGGTTTGCTAGCAAAAGGTGAAACTTTGACAAATTTACAGGCTTAAGGGAAGGAATGAGCAGAGATAATGAATTGAGGGTCTAGGAGAAAGGAGATGAGTGGATGTGGTCTGGAGAAGGAAGACAGGGGTGGAATGAGCTTTGGCAACAAGATGCGCCTTACTCTCTGACCCTGGAGGAAAGAATGTTAGGATGACTATGTGGGGGTAGAGAGAAGCTGTCAGTGAGAGGTTAAGAAGTTGACTCTAAGCAGCACAGCAGCAGAAGCAAGATGAGAAGTGGAAGGCCCTGGGGAACATTATCACTTGGGAAACAGCCTGGGCTCTGGCTTCTAGTACCAGCGCTGCCCCCACTCACCAGCTACGTGACCTCAGGCACGCTATCTGATCCCCCCAAATACTCGGTGTCCTCATTTAAAAAATGGAGATAATAACAGGCCCTCCCTTACAGGGTTATCGTGAGAATTGTGTGAGGTTCTATACATGCTATGAATGGAGAGTGGCAATGAAGATGGTCACACAGCAAATCAAAGAATTAAATATGCCAAGGAAACTCATGGTCCAGTTAGTTCGATAATTTTTGGTTTATATGTCTTTCTACTGCCTCCCACAAGGCTGAAAGTAACTTGAGGGTAGGAGGCTGTCTTACTTTTCTTTGCCTTCCTAGCATTCAGTGCCATGCCTTGCTCCTAGAGGACTCTCAGTAAAATTTGTGAAATTGACTGAATAAATGAGTTGCAGTCAACCATACAATAGCTCAGACTCCTTGACCCTCAGGTTGTCTTCCCCTTCCACCACACCATCCCTGGAGGGGGCGGGGAGGAGGGGGGAGCCTCTCACTTCTGTGTTTGCTAGCCTGCTACATTAATCTTTCTCTGTGACCACCAGACAAAAGAATAATGATTCCGAATGGGCTCTATAATTCAGTTCTGAAAATGCAAAAGCATATTACTCACAATAAAAGTCAAGTGATCTGTTTCTGCTGGTTTCAAATTACCGAGAATTAAAAATGAAAAGCAGAGGGGCACCTGGGTGGCTCACTCGATTAAGTGTCTGCCTTGGGATGACGGGTTTGAGCCCCCAGCCCCGCACGGGGTTCTCTGCTCAGCGGGGAGAGGCAGAGGGGGAAAGCCCTGCCTCTCCCTCTGCCCCTCCCTACCCCGTGCTCTTTCTCGCTCTCTCTCTCACTCAAATGAATAAATGAAATCTTTAAAAAAAAAAAAAAAAAGGTAAAGGAGAGAAAGATTGATTGTTGGAGAGATTTCTTTGAATTACCTGTCTTTAGGCTCGTCCTGTGTCCAGGAGGGACTGAACTTCAGCCAGTTCAATAGGTGCAGG
>JAQQSY010003968.1:0-12618 GCA_028646535.1 Procyon lotor
TCTCTTTTCGTCTCTTTAAATTCACTTTTTCCACTCCTACCTTTCTGAAAGTGGTTGATTTTCTGCTCCTAGAATTGCTGTTCTTATTCTCTTCTCTCTGCTGTTGTGTTTGCCGGCTTTTAGAGTGGTTTTCAGCCTCTTTCTGGATCCCAGTGCTCTCCGTGCCTCCTACACCTCCGCCATCTTGTCTTGGTCCTCTATGAAGGAAATTCTAAAGATAAGTTGCTAACTGAAAATTTCAGACATGGGGGAGGTTATCTTGTTATCACACCTTAACATCAGCTAATATACTAGGACTTTGGAACAGGGATTGAAAATAAGTCTGAAATATAGAAAGAGAAGTTCATTTTGTGGTTGTACCAGTCTTATAGGTCAAGGTTTTCTATTCTTTGTATCTTTATATAACTTTTTAAAAATTTTATTTAAATTTTTGTTAGTTAACATATAGCTTAATATTTGTTTCAGGAATAGAATGTAGTGGTTCATTAACTTATATATAACTCCCATTGCTCATCACAAGTGGCCTCCTTAATACCCATCACTCATCTAGCCCATGTCCCACCCACATTCCTCCATCAACTTTCAGTTTGTTCTTTATCATTTAGAGTCTAATGGTTTGTTTCCTTCTCTCTCTCTCTCTCTTTTTCCTCCCATATGTTCATCTGTTTTGTTTTTTAAATTCCACATATGAGTGAAATCATACCGTATTCATCTTTCTCCAACTGATTTATTTCACTTAGCTCCCTCTATGTCATTGCAAATGGCATGATTTCATTCTGTATAATGGCTGAGTAATATTCCATTGTACATATATACCACACCTTCTTTATCCATTCATCAGCTGATAGAAGTTTGGGCTCTTTCTATAGTTTGACTATTGTTGATAATGCTGCTATAAACATTGGGGTGTATTTTTGTATACTTGTGTATCCTCCAATCTGTATTTTTGTATACTTTGGGTAAATGTCCAGTAGTGCAATTGCTGGGTCATAGGAGAGTTCTATTTTAACTTTTGAGGAACCTCCATACTGTTTTCCAGAGTGCCTGCACTAGTTTGCTTCCCACCAACAGTGTAAGAGGGTTCCCTTTTCTCCACATCCTCACCAACATCTGTTATTTCCTGTGTTGTTTCCTGTGTTTAGCCATTCTTAACAGGTGTGAGATGTAACTCGTCATGGTTTTGGCTCGTATTTCCCTGGTGATGAGTGAATTTGAACATCTTTCACGTGCCTTGGCCATCTAGATGTCTTCTTCAGAAAAATGTCTATTCATGTCCTCTCCGCATTTCTTAACTGGATTATTTGGTTTTGGGGTATTGAGTTTGATAAGTTCTTTATACATTTTGGATACAAACCCTTTATCAGATATGTCATTTGCAAATATCTTCTCCCCTTCTGCAGGCTGCCTTTTAGTTTTGTTGGTTGTTTCCCTCACTGTGCAGAAGCTTTTTCTCTTGATGAAGTCCCAATAATTCATTTTGCTTTTGTTTCCCTTGATTCTGGGGATGTTTAAGAAGTTGCTATGGCCAAGATCCAGATATGGACCCATAACAATATGGTCAACTAATCTTTGATAAAGCAGGAAAGAATATCCAATGGGAATAAGACAGTCTCTTCAACAAATGGTATTGGGAAAACTGAACAGCAACATGCAGAAGAAAGAAACTGGACCATTTTCTTATACCACATAAAAATAAATTCAAAACAGATGAAAGACCTAAATGTGAGACAGGAAATCATCAAAATCCTAGAGGAGAACACAGGCAACAACCTCTTGGGCATTTATATGATATAAATAAAAACTAGGGATTTTTTCCTGGTGTAATTTTCATGATATGTATTCCATTAATTAATTTACCAAATATTTATGAAGGACCTACATTATACTTAGTGCTAAGGATACAGTGATGAACAAATTAAAGTCCCTGTCAAGAAGTCACCAGCATCCTGGAAAGTAAGACTTCTCAGGTATTTGTGTCTTAGAGAACAATAAAGAGTTACAGAGTAGTATAATTTTTAACATCTACCTGTATATCTATCTATCTTCTATATCTATCTATCTATCTATCTATCTATCTATCTATCTACCTATCTCTCATCTATCCTTCCTTCCTTAGTCCTTCCTTCCTTCCATCTATCCCTTCCTCCCTCCATCCATCCTTTATCCCTTCCTTCTCTCTCTTCTATTTTTCCTTCCTCTTATCCATTCACACCATCTTTGCTTCCCTTGCCAACAAATGTGTATTTCTTCTCAATTCATATTTCCGACTAGATGTTATTTTTTCCATAATAGTAGTTTTTTTTTTCCTTGTGGAATCATAACACGGTCACTAGTTCTTCAGAACAGTGACAGGACAGATTTGTAACATCAAAGCATAGTCTTTCCTGGGAAAGGAATAACTCACACAAAGGGTTTTACAGAATGGATGAGTAGGGGAAAATATATAAGACAAGATTTGTCATATACATGATAAAGACTGTTACCTAAAGAGATTTAGAGCAATATCATGAATGCGTAAATGTGGAGTAATATAGAATTGGATTCCAGTTGTGGTTTTTGGTGACTCACCCATCACACCCCCCAGAGTGGGCTGAGGAATTATTTATTCTCTTAAAGTTTTGGTTTCCTTTCTTTATTTTCATAGCATTATTGTGTTATTAAATCAAATGATCCATGCAAAGTGCTTAACACGGTGCCTAATACTTAGGAAGACTCAATAAATACTTACTGAATAGTCGGTATTTGTTAGAACTATCATATAAGAATGAATAAAAAATATAGAAGACCTGAACACCAGCACATTTGATTCTTACTGTTTCTATATATAATCTATATAGACACATACATAGATCTCATATACCTCATATATGCATAAATTTCTATATTTTTATATAAATACCGCATCCAATATACAAAATATACAGTCTTTTTAAGTTCACAGGGGACATTTACAAAAATTAACTCTGTAGTGGGCAATATGATAAATCACAACACACATTAAAAGGTTAAAATTATTGCAATAGAAACAATGCAATTATTCTGGAAGACTAGAAAATATGAGTTGAAAATATATGTATAACTAGAATGCAAAAAATATTTTTAAGTAACTGATAGATTAAATATTAAATGTTAATAGAAATTAGAGAGTGCTTTTAATAGAATAATGATAAAAATATTTATAAAAATATGTGCAATGCATCTATGAAGTACTTAGAGGGAAATTTGAGGTTTAAATTCACATAGGACAAAAGAAAGGCTGGAAATTAATGAGCCAAGAATCCATCTTAGGAATTTAAAGTGATAACACCAAATTAAATCCAAAAGATATAGTCAGAAGGACAGTTTAGAGATATGAGCAGAAATTCAACAGAAAAGAAACCTAAACCATACCACATAAAGATCAACAAAGCCAAAGTTGGTTCCTTAAAGTTGATTCTTTTTTTTTTTTTTTAAGATTTTATTTATTTGACAGAGAGAAACACAGTGAGAGAGGGAACACAAGCAGAGGGAATGGTAGTGGGAGAAGCAGGCCTCCGGCAGAGCAGAGAGCCCGATGCGGGGCTCAATCCCAGACCCCTGGGATCTGACCTGGGCTAAAGGCAGATGCTTAATGACTGAGCCACCCAGGCGCCCCTAAAGTTGATTCTTAAAATTGATAAACCTGTAGGTGAGAACCACTGGTATCTCAATGCATGTACACACACACACACACACTCACCCCACAATAACCATCAAGAATGGAAAGGGGGACCTCACTATATCTATAGACACTTAAAAAAATGGAAAGAGGTATTATAAAGGACAAAAATCTAAATGAAAGAGAGAAATTCTTAGAAAACCATAATTTAACAAAACGGATACAAGAATATAGTGGCATGAATAAAGGGAACACAGGCAGATTATCTAGCAAATTTTCCCCTCATTACTGAATAATTATAATTTTTGAAATATTTTGAATTGTAAACAATGGTAGAGAGCATGAGGTTCTTTTTTAATTCAGAGGGATAGTACTTTTAAAAGACTGAAGACCATTGGCATATATATACAAGCAATTTATAATGGGCTTACTTATGAAGCCAACCTAAAAACATGGTAAGGTGCAAGTGTTCTGTATCTGAGGTAGCACTGGTGTCTTACACCAGATGGGTGTCCCATAATGTAACTTGATTCTGACATCAACTGCCTGAAGACAGCATCAGAACCCACAGGTTAAGGGCTCAGTCCCTTACCCACCACCCCCCGCTTCAGATGCCAGTTTCAAGTCTATGTTGATACTTATGCTTCTGACTGACAGGTCACACAACCCTATTCTAGGTGTTGGGGTTAGGTCACCAAAAAGACGTGACTGCTAATTGTCCCCTGAGATGGACCTGGGCACTCAGAAGGTCTTACCCCACTGAAGTCCTTGGAATGTAGATTCCACATGTCTTTCCTGCTCCCAGAGGCTGCTCCAAGAGTACAGCCTTGAGACGGTGATGTGGTTTTGAACACCTGCACAGTATGGAGGACTAAGCCCAGTGTGAGGGCCTCTTTATACACTTTTAAGAGCTGGTGGGCTGGTACAGGGATCCGTTCATTTTGCTGTCATACGAGACAACCCTCCTGTGTAAGTTCCCTTTCCTTAGTAAAATTGTTACCTACCGGCTGAAAGTGGCCTGCCTCTTTTTCGGTCTCTCCATGCCCTCTGAGTACAGGAGCCAGTTTCCAATTACATCTGGGAAGCTCCTGAAAGGGTTGCAAACAAACACTGGGTTTGATTAATTTGCTAAAGTAGCTAATAGAATTCAGAAAAAACATTTTACTAGATTTTCAGTTTTTTATAAAAGGATATAACTTAGAAAAAGCCAGATGAAAGAGATGCTTAGATCAAGACTTGGGGAAAGGATGTGGAGCTTCCATTGTGCTTTCCAGGTCTGCCACTCTCCCTGTGTCTCCAGTGTCCACCAACTTGGAGGGTCTCTGAACCTTGACATTTTGGGGTTTTTTTTGTTTTTTTTTTTGGGTTTTTTTTAGCAGCTTCTTTACATAGGCACAATTGATTAAATCAGTGGTCACTGGTGATTGACTCAAGCTCCAGTCCCTCTCTCATCCCCTGAGGTCAGGGGTGTGGGACTGAAATTTCTTAACCTCTAGTCCTATAGTTTTTTCACCTGGCAACTGGCCCCTGTCTTTAGAAGAGGTCTAGAAGTCACCTCATTAACATAACAAGAGATATCTTTATGGTTCTCAATACTTAGAAAATGTCCATGGGTGTTAGGAGCTCTGAGCCAGGAGCAGTGGATGAAGACCAAATATATATTAATTAAATAATCACAATACTACAAGAGCATAAACTGATTCTTTTGTGGCTATTTCATGTTTTGGGATTTTGTGTGTGTGTGTGTTTTGTGTTTTTGTTTTTGTGTTTTTGCAATCCAGTGTTTGTGAGAACTGAGGCTTGGAGCAGCCAGGAATCTTGCCCAAAGTCACATACTTTGTGTATAATGGAGGCTGGATCTCAAACAAGATTCCTTGTTTATAAATCAAGTATTCTTTTTCTTTTTTTTTGTAACTGTTGCTTAAATCTATGTCCTTTATGTTGGTTTTAGATTAGGGAATTGAAATAAAAAATTTGAGTTTATGACATTAGTTTGTGTTTTGTTATGTTGCTTTGTGTTTCTCACTTTCAACAATGTACAAGCTTATAACTTATAATGTATAAGTTATACGTTTCAACAATGTATAAGGCAGAGTGAAGGAGTGCTATTCAAGACCAATTTTGGATCTGTTCTAATTCAGCTTTCAGATTTTTTCCATTCTTGGGTAAGGCACCAAAGACAGTCATCTCTAGAGAAGACAACCAGAAGGGCCACTAATCTTTTTCTAGTTCCTTCTAGCTAGTATAGGAATGAGGACAACAAGTAAACAGATTTAATGGTCTTTCTCTTACTTCCAGGCTAAATGACTCATATTACAGGTTTTCTTTCCTTCTTCCTTTCCTTCTTCTTTTCTCCTTTCATTTCTTCCTTTCTCTCTTTCTTTCTTCCTTCCTTTATTTCTACCCATTTGCATCTAAAAATTCACTGGGTGTGGTGCATAAACAATGAATCTTAGAACACTGAAAAAAATAAAATTACGTTTTAAAAAATCATGTATTTTTTAAATACACAGGATTCTACTTGCTAACATTCAAAGTGATTTATAGAGAAGACCAAAAATTACAGCCTAGTGCCGAGGAATATAAGAAAGGAATATAAGAAAGAGAAATATAATGTTTCAATTAATTGAAACATAGTATGATAAGGAATAAAGGAATGCTCAGTACAGAAATGGTAAAAACACTAAAAATGACCAACAGAGCTCAACTCTTCTATTCAAAGAAGAGAGCAATTTTTTAAAAGACAAGAATAAACACTCAAACCAGAAATTCAGTAGTAAGCTTCATGAGACCAAATAAACTTCTTTCACTGAACAAGTATTTGCTGACCAAAAAATATGTGTCCAGCACTGATCTAATCATTGGGAATTCTGCAGTAACCAAAACAGAACAGGGTTTGCTTTTGAAGCTTGTATTTTAGTGGGAAAGGAAAATAAGAGATAATTAAACACACACACACACACACACACACACACACACACACGGTCAAATACAAGTGCAATGAAGAATAAAGGAGAGGCAGAGTGAAGGGTAGTGAGTGAACATGGAATGATGCTAATTTATAAGTTCAGTGAATGCTTCTCTGATATATCTTGATGCAGTTCTGACATGTGAATGAAAGCATCAGCTAGGTGAGGGTACTAGCCACATGGCTATTAAGGGAAATACTGCACAAGGCAGAGAAAAGAGAAAGTGCAAAGACTCTGAGGTACAAGCCTGGCTGACATATTTAAGGACCACTGAGAAAGCCAACATGGCTGGAATGGGAGGAACTTGGTGGAGAGTTGTGGGAAGGTTAGCAGGAGAGGCAGTGAGGGTATTTAAGGCGACTCTCAGGGTCTGTACCTGTTCTTACATGGATTTGGATGGAAGATTCCCATATTCTACTTAAACAATACTTTTAATAAAGAGCAATGAAGAATATTTAAAAAAATGAATCAAAATGAGGCAATTCTGGTTCATGTGGAAATTTTAAGTTATATGCAGTTTTTCACTCTCATAAATTAATGGTTTCATGAACCTCGTTGTAGAAACATTATTTTCCTGTTAACAACTTAATATTCCATTTTTTTTTTTTGTGGGAGTTCGCACTTTAGCCCTAAGTATTACTTTCTAATGGGGACAAAATAAAGGATTTTTTTTTTTACAGGGAAGCCAGGATTTTCCATATAAAAAGCCAAAAAAAAAATCTATAAATAGTGACAGTATGCCATCATTAAGGTTGAGGTATATGACGTCCCTTGACTCAGTGTGTCACCCTAACAAGTATTTAATGAAAATCTGCTAGGTCACACATCCTTTAGCAATATAAACCTGCTTAAAAAACAGATGGCCTGTGTAAACCTGATGATTCGCAGACATGTACCCTGGGGCAAATAATACATTATATGTTAATAAAAAATGTAAATAAAAATTAAACAAAAATAATAAAAGCTAATATTAGAATCCTTTTAGAAGTAAAAAAAAAGAAAAAAAATGTAGGCTACCCAAAATCTCTATTTCATTTGGCCTGCTCATCTTAGCTTTAATTTCTATTCTTATGATTAAAATTATAAATAATAAAGGCTTAGTATTTAATTTATGCCAAAAACAAAACAAAACAAAACAAAAAACAGATGGCCTGATTTCTCAGTGTTTTGCAATATAGTTTTTGTTATTAAAGTGGTCTTTGACTAGAAATGGGAGCAAAATTATTTAGATTTTTACTAGCTTAATAAAATTTGTATCCCATTAGAGTCAGCAGATCTGAGTTCAATCCCAGTCTCTATCACCTACTATCTGCAAGTGGCCTGAGCAACTCAGGTAACTCCTCAGTTTTCTGAGCTAATGATACCTTGCCTGGTTATTTCGTGAGGACGGGAAACGTTATCAAAGCATTGGGATAGCAGAAGGTAAAAGGATTGATAGTTTATTAAGGAGTGAGGAAGTAGAGTAAAAACATGAACAAAACTACTGTTCTTAATGGAAATAATACAATATGGAGATAAAAAGGGCTTGGATTTAGATCCTAGCTTTTATACCTAGATTTTTGGCCAAATTCTTTAACTTCTTCAAGTTTCAGTCTTTTTTTTTTTTTTTTTTTTAAGATTTTATTTATTTGACAGAGAGAAACACAGCGAGAGAGGGAACACAAGCAGAGGGGATGGTAGCGGGAGAAGCAGGCTTCCTGCCAAGCAGGGAGCCTGATGCGGGGTTCGATTCCAGGACTCTGGGATCATGACCTGAGCCGAAGGCAGACGCTTAACGACTGAGCCACCCAGGCGCCCCTCAAGTTTCAGTCTTGTCGGAAGTAAAATGTGGATAATTATGGTACCTTCCCCTCAAAATTGCTGACAGACCATTTTTACTAAAAGACTTGAGAGAGTGCTCATGAAGTGTTCAGCAGAGTGGCTGGCACATCTCAAATGAACGGTAACTTGTAGCTTTTAAGGATGACACAGATGATGGTGAGGATGACCCTGCTCATGAGCCGTAATCGTAAACAACAGAAATCACTCTGCTGATTTAAGCTGAAAAGGAATTTATTAAAACAATATTGGTAGCTCCCAAAGGCACAGGGTAAAGGACTGGAAAATCAGGCTCTGAAAACAGGCAAAAACCACCAGAATTCAGGTAACCAAAGTCATAGGCCTAGTCATGCTCAGAACTAAGAGTGGGGACAGCACTGAACATAACAACATCATGTCTTGCACAGCAGCCACGAAGCACAGATAATGGTAATTTTGCCACCGGTGCCACTGGAAACCTAATTGCTACTGCTCCCTTGTCTGCATCTCCTGCTTTCCTTGAACCACTACTTTCCGTTTCAGGTTTTTGCTTTTGACAAGCAAAGCCTAGGTCTCATGTATGTGTCTGAGTTTCAAGAGGCCTGGGTAAGCTCTTGTCTAGACCTTGTTTCTCCCACAGAGGCTCAAAAGATGGAAAATTTCCTGCACCACAATACAAGAAAGAGTTTCTAATCATGGAGAGAGAGAGAAATCCATCAAAATGCTGAGTGCTTGTAGCACTCACTAGAAACAGTGAAGATGACATATACCCGTAATATTTAGAGATGCCCTGAATGTAGCAGAAATGAACCACTTGTTTGAGCCTTGCCTGTGATTGTTTTTGCCATCGCCTGGCTGATGCTTCTTGCCTTTTGGTTTCCCCAGGATCATATTGTAAATATTCAGCACAGAGCCTTTTGGATACTTTGTGAACTTTTGGAGCCTTTATGCTATTTTCTTGTGGCAGCAGATGGCATCAGAGGGGGTCCTCAATACAAACCATAGTTTATGGAGAATATTATCATTTGACAAAATTCAGGAAGAGCAAATCAGGTAGCACAATCTATTTCATAGAAGTTTCTGAGTGAGTGAGCAGCAACCAAAATTCATCACAAGGAACAAAAATTACTGATATTCTACAAATATTTATTTGGAGAGAGAAGGACAACCCCAAGCTACATTTGCCCAAAATACATCCTAAAAATAAAACAGACTTTGCATACCCCAAATATACACAGTTTAAGTGATTAAAAGAATGTGAAAAGTTTAATTCTGACCATGTCACACTTTTTGGTACTAACATATCTTTAATATTAATCAGTCTTCTTTGGAGTTTTTGGGAGTTGGTTTGGTGTATTTGTTTTTCTAATTCCAGAGGTGCCCCTGAGAGGATAAGAAGTGCTTTTTGATGGCTTACTGTGTGAGGAGAACAGGCTGTAACACCCAGGTTCCCCAAGTGTAGGTAACGATGGTGAGCCCTCTCAGTTTGTCCAGGGTCCCAAGAATACTGCAGAATTACACAGCCTGCATATATATTGCAGCATATATACAATGATCTCAATTCCTGAAATTAGGTTGAGGTCAGCCCAAGGTGCCAATGCCCTCCAAGACACCGTTAATTCTCATAGGCCAAACGTAAGTCTTTCCTAAAGGAGGGTAATGTATTTCTAGAGCTCAAATTATTTACAAATATACTTTCTCAAATACAGTGCCTACTACACTTTATAAAACAATGAGGCACACTGGTGGACCATACAACATTAATGACACTACAGGAAAATAGATAATATAAACAGACACACAGAGTCTCCACTTATGAAAGCATTGATATGCAGACATTTAAGTAAATATGCTTTCTACACAAAAAGAAATAAGCAATTGAAAGTTTTTACAGAAAATAGAAACTATGAAAATAAAAAAAAAATGGTGTAGAGTTTCCTCAAAAAAGTAAAAATAGAGCTACCCTATGACCCAGCAATTGCACTACTGGGTATTTACCCCAAAGATACAGATGTAGTGAAAAAAGGGTCATATGCACCCCAGTGTTTATAGCAGCAATGCCCACAATAGCCAAAATGTGGAAGGAGCCAAGATACCCTTTAACAGATGAATGGATAAAGAAGGTGTGGTCCATATACACAATGGAATATTACTCAGCCATTAGAAAGGATGAATACCCAACTTTTGCATCAACCTGGGTGGGACTGGAGGAGATTGTGCTGAGTGAAATAAGTCAAACAGAGAAAGTCAATAATCATATGGTTTCAACTATTTGTGGCACATAAGGAATAGCATGAAGGACATTAGGAGAAGGGAAAAATGAAGGGGGAGAAATTGGAGTAGGAGACAATCCATGAGAGACTATGGACTCTAGGAACCAAACTGAGGGTTTTAGAAGGGAGGGGGGTAAGGGGGTGGGTGAGACTTGTGACAGACAAGTATTAAGGAGGGCACAGATTGCATGGAGCAATGGGTGTTATACGCAAACAATGAATCAAGGAACACTACATCAAAAACTAATGATGTACTACTGTATGGCGACTAACATAACACTATAAAAAATAAAAAAATAAAAAGATTCAGTAAGTAAATAATAAATTATGTGACATGAAAGACTCAAAGTATAGGTTAAAACTCAATTCAGACAACCAAAAAGAAAATCAGTATACCAGAACATATGTAAAAATAAATATATCAAATAACCAGAAGGAAACACAGAGTCAAAATGATTACTAACACTGAAAAGAGTTCAATCATGTGTGCTATTAATGTCCTAGAAAAGGAAAAGAGAATAGAACAAAGATAGATTTTTGGCCAAATTCTTTAACTTGATAATGTTTGCAAAGATAATTTGCAAAGATAATGGCTGAAAACTGATGGACATTAAGCCACAAGACAAAATAGAGCCTTAAAAGGTTTTATCTGGAGTATTAACCCAAAAGAAATGAAGTATATGTCTGTACAAAGACTTCTACTCAAATATTCATAGGGCTTTATTTCTAATAGCTCCAAAATGAAAAGAAAAATGCTTAAAAGTCCATAAATAGGTGAATGGATAATTTATGATATATCTTTATAATAGACTACTAACTAAGCAATAAAATGGAGTGAGCTACAGATACACAAAATGACATGTATTAATCTCTAAATCATATTTTAAGCTATAAAATCTGGGCAAAAAAAAAGAATATGAAACATTTGATTTCATTTATAGAAAACTGAACCATTTGTACTGACATAAAGCAGATGGATGGTGGCTGTTTACAGATAGACGTGGAGGGAGGGATGGGTTATGGGGAAGCATGAGAACACTTTTGGGGGTGGTGGAAACATTCATTATATTGATTATGGTGATGTATATTTTATATGTATTTTTGACATGTCAATTATACTTCCATAAAGTTCTCTCTCTCCCTCTCTCTGTAGGTAGAAGTCTATCTATCAGAACTAAATAAAAGAGTTGATACAACTGTATTATATCAGCAAGTAAATTTTAGATGATAAAATTTAAATATCAGAAATGATAAAATTTTCAATTTGTCAAAAAATAACTCAAAATCAGACACAGAATTTGACAGATGTAGAAGAAATAGCCAACTCCACAATTACTGAGGAAAGATTTTAATCATTTATGTCAATAATATATAGAAAAAGCAAACAAAAATAAATAACATAGAATATTTGAATAGCACTGTCAGCAAACTCAACATAACAGATCTATACACAACAATGAACATACATTCATTTCAAAACCAAAAGTGTAACTTCAAAAAACTGACCACATGCCAAGCTGTAAAAAGCAAGTCTTTTTTTTTTTTTTTTTTAAAGATTTTATTTATTTGACAGAGAGAAACACAGCGAGAGAGGGAACAGTAGTGGGAGAACCAGGCTTCCTGCAGAGCAGAGAGTCCGACGCGGGGCTCGATCCCAAGACCCTGGGATCTGACCTGGGCCAAAGGCAGACGCTTAATGACTAAGCCACCCAGGCGCCCCTGTAAAAAGCAAGTCTTAAAACATTTTTTTTTTTTTTTTTAAAGATTTTATTTATTTGACAGCGAGAAACACAGCGAGAGAGGGAACACAAGCAGAGGGAATGGTAGCGGGAGAAGCAGGCTTCCTGCCGAGCAGGGAGCCCGATGCGGGGCTCGATCCTAGGACCCTGGGATCATGACCCGAGCCGAAGGCAGACGCTTAACGACTGAGCCACCCGGGCGC
>JAQQSY010003969.1:0-12618 GCA_028646535.1 Procyon lotor
TACAGATTATATTAATAGTGATCTTCCAGTTTGTTGCATAGTTTAGAAATCAATTAGTTTTAAAATGAGCACATTGGATGCTGTTTAGGATTCAGTGAATGGGAATTCTGCCTTGCACTGGAATGTGGATAAACCTGTTTCAAAAGTCATTTGGCTCAGTAATCTTATAAATATTCATCACTTTTGATCCAGGAATTTCATTTATTGTTAGCTACATAATAGAAGCAACAGCAGACTATTGAGAAATGGTCTCATGAAATCATTAATAATAATCACAAAACCCAGAAACTACATAATGGCTAAAAAGGGGTGACTGGTGCTTTTGTGGGATCTACAGTCCTGCAGCTAATAGTAGTGCTTTCTAGAAGGACTTAATAATGATACTTTAATGTTTAGAACAAAGGAACATCATGGAAAGGTTGATGTGTTCCTCAGCTGGCTTCCAAACTGGTTGATCCAGGCAAACCATGAAATGACAGTTCATGGAAATACATGTATTTAAAAAACGCAGACCTGCTCCAAGGGTCGGGACAGGCCACTGGGACCTCTGGGTCCCACTTGCCAAGGTAGTGTAGAAAACAGGTTAATATGGTGGGGTGGCGTTCATTTTGTTTTTTCTTTTCTAAATTTTGGAGATGGGTCTTGTCTGCCTCTACTTGATCCCTTCTTCATTAGCCTTCATTTTGCTCCTCGATCAGTGCCTCTTCAAACTCACCATTAGCTTATAAGTCTTGGATTCCCTCTGGCTTTTTGCATAACTTGTTAACTAAAAGCACTAACATAAATGACCAGAATTTGTAGGCAGCACGATTGAACTGACAGAAGGGACCATCTAAAACCCTTACTGTTTGAACAGTGATCGGACACCCAAATTGAACAGCAGGAATATAAAATGTCACTTGGGACCACGCTCTCTACTTGCGGGTGTAGAGAACCAACAGTAGGTATGCTTAAAAAGATTCATAACTAAGCACAAAGGAAGGAGTCGGTTTGCTGCTTATTTGTCCCAATTTATTCCTGCCTGTGAATTGTAGCATCTTATGTTCAGGGAAAACTACTGACAGCAGCCGTAGCAAGGGTGTAATCAACCTGTGGGAACAATCCGACGTGAGAACTCCAGCAGGGAAACATTGTAGAGCCTACGACCTGCAGCTGCCTCCTCCGCCACCAGGCTCTCGCGAGGGCGTCCAAGTTTCCCACATGCAAGGGCACAACTGTTGGGTACAGCTTAGTGTGTGTGTGTGTGTGCGTGTGTGCGTGCGCGTCTTGATGCAGTTGTCAAAGAAGCCTTAAAACATCACCTTTATTCTCCTGTTTTCCATTGGGCTGTAAGTCACATCCTATCACCAGTCAGCACAGAGGTTATTGTCAATGTGCTGGGACTGTCCCCGCCCTCAGGGTCTTCATAGTCTACGAGGGGACATAAAACTAACACAAAGACAACTTCAATACAAGGGAAAATGAGAAAATGTCAAGAGAAAGGCCTAGGAGTCAGAATAGAGAAAAATTGCCAACAGAAGCTTAGGAGTTCAAGAGTGCACGGCAGTCATTCTCAGGTAAGACTGTGATCAATAACTCGGCTGTGATCAATAACTCATCGATTAGCTATGTTGACGCACCTTCCAGATGCCGGGGCTTGTGCACCCCCGTTATCCTCGTGCCGTGAGCAGTTTGTGGGCAAGAGGATGTTGAAAGAGAAGCCTATCTTCCTTGCACAGTGATTGGTCAATGATGTGAATTCACAGCCTACAGTTATGTGTATAGAATCTACTGTTTTTACTAACACGGTAAGATATTTTAGCAAAAATAAGATTTTGTGACCATGGCTTCTAAAGGGGTCTGTTTGAGGCAGTGCAGGGAATCCTTTCACTCTTTCCTCTCTTGCCAGTTAACCTTCTCCCAGCTCCATCCAAGAGTAGAGCAAAATGAAACATATGTGCGTTCAGATGGGGAATTTGGAGGGGCGAGCTTCTGTGGTATCTTCCTGAATAAAGGGGGCTAGTCAGCATTCTAGAGCCAGGAGAACTGGGCAAGTTGCCAGGACTCAAATATTGGCTGAAAACATTTGGCAACTCTCTGCAAATCAATTATTTCATTCACCCAGCCATGTTATATTCCTGATCACTTGGAATCTCGAGATGCCCGTTCCTTAGGCTGTCACAAAGGCTTGTTGGCATCCATGTGCCCTCGCTGCATAGAAGAGCTACAACTGGATGAAAACCAAACCGTGTCATGAACATCCTCTGCCCCTGGGACTCTGATGAGACTGGGTGGTCTGTGTTGGAGCTCTCACCAACTGGGCCAGGTCTCCATCAGTGCTTCTGAGTGGTCCGTGTCCCTCGACCGGGTTTGCGGGTAGAAGATCATCTTTGCGATGGGCAGGCAGGCTCTGTCATTCGCACCTGTTGTTTCTGCTCCCAGACCTGCTGGCCTTTGACCCCGTGGATACCCCGGTGGCACTTGGCTTCCCAGCCAGCTACTGTCTGACTTTCCCTCCTAGAAGGGGATTTGCAGCAGCGTCGGTAGTTTGTCCTGGAATGGTGCCTAGAGTGTCCTGCGTGACCTCATTTGGAGGGTCTGATGTAACATTACTTCTACAGAGTGCTAGCATACAGCGAGTGGATTGCCAGCGGTCATCACCATCATCATTAGTAACATGAGTACATTCCACACCTTTTAAATTTCATCCTAAGAGTGTGTTTATGACATAAGCATTGTTATCCATATTATATGTATGAAAAAACTAGGCTCAAAGAAATCAGTGTCTTGTCCTTGTCACCCATCTATTGGCAGGAAGAGCTAAACTGAACCTTTCTGGATCCAAAGCTTAAAAGGATTTTTTTTTTCTTTGAGACCACTGGTATTACAGCAGAAAAGTAAATATATTTTCATTATTCTGCGGCTAGCTCGGCTCTTTAAGTTCACTGTGATACTGTGTAAGGCATAAAAAAAAATCTTCGGGTTTTCTCTGGCTTCACAGTGCAACCCCGTAGATGCACCCTAGTGATGACCTTCCCTGGTGTTCAGTGGAAGGAGTCACCCGTGGCTGATGCTATTGTACGTATAAGCATAATTAAGTGACTTGGTAACAAGGCCAAGTTCTTCTTCATATGTCTTCAGTCATTTTGCATCCTTTTTCTGGGACGTAGATATGAATTATATCCTAGGAACGACTTTGATGTCGCACGCTATCTCAAGGTAGTTATATAAATTAAGCTTTACGGATAGCGCTCGTGGTTTTTAATGTCATAATTTTTCTACCAGGTTTTTTTTTTTAAAGTCATTGATTTATCTTCCTTATGAAGATTGGTAACAAGTAAAACTTCTTTCCTTAGTTTTAAGTAGTACAAATAATATCCCTATGTTAGACGAATACTAACATATGCCTTCCCTTTTTAAAAAGGTAATAGATTTAAGTTGTATTAGTATTTATGAAATTTTGCTTTAGAAAGCACATCAAGATAAAATGTATGTAACTGCAAGCTGTTGAAATCTCCCATGTGACCCAAATTCTGTCACTGCCTGGAGAAATTCTACAAGAAGACAAAATAACCAAGATTTAAGCCACTCTGAATAAACAGAAACCTTCAACCTGGTTGTAGTATGAGTTTTCGTTCTTGAGCATAGTGATCCAGGAGGGGCTGCAGTAAACCATGGGGACGTTCTGGGACGTGTTGATGGGAAAGTGGTTCTCAAGGGGCCCTGCTTGAGGTTCTCAGTCTGCGGACACCAGGGTGGCTTGTCGGTTAAGCATCTGCCTTCAGCTCAGATCATGATCCTGGGATCCTGGGGTTGAGTCCTGCATCAGGCTCCCTACTCAACAGAGACTCTGAATTCTGCTTCTGCCTCTCCCTCCACTCGTTCTCTCTCTCAAATAAATAAATAAAATCTTTAAAAAAAAAAACCCACTTCTGCAGCTCAACACCCTGGGTCACTCAGACTGGTAGGGACTAGACATTTGTCTAATTTAAGAAACTGCCAGAAGGAATGAGTGACTAATGTATTAGTGCTCCAGGCTTTTTTTTTTTTTCCTAATAGAAGAATTTATTAACCCAAAGAAATGTCCACTATTTCTAGAGGATTTGGATGAAGGTGCTTTTGACTCCAGGAGTTGCTTCTCTTATCCAGGGGTCTGCCTTTATTTAAATCACGAATTTTCAAATTAATCCATTGAATTAAGAGTTCTTTTTCCAAGCAGTGGTGCCCTCACTCCTGGCTCCTTACCTTTCTCTGAGCTCTAAAAATAACTCAGAGAAAATCAAGTTTCTACTGAACAGGTGAGCTAGATAAAAATTTGCATACACATATCTCTGCAGAAGACGGAGGAGGCTTGGAGGAAAGATTCATTGGTTAAGACCTGTCATGTACATTATTCTGTGTGTTTACATGTTCTGTGTAATAGATGTATATTGCTTTGCATAGTGATTTATCATGATACCAAAAGCAGGCAGGGGAGACACAGCCTCAGCTCTTGCTATTAAGAAAAGTAGGTTAGCTAGCAAGTGTCCCGTTCCCTGGGGGAACAGCTCAGTGGTCAGCAAGTGACCTTCCCCCAGACCACTTGAGTAAGACATCTGGGAAGGAATGAGTGAGGAATGAGTGGGAAAGATCAAGTCTTTTCTCCCAAAGGGTGCAGTTATGGTGCACCAAGACTCTCATGTCCCAGGGACATTAGCCCATCCTGGGGAAGATAACTTTTCTTCAGTGGGGCTGCTGGGAGCTCTCTCCACTCTCTGGCACCTGAGGGGGGGATGCTTTCTGGTATGGATCCTTCCAACCCCAGGCCCCCTTTTTATTAGGCTCTCTTTGCCTATGGAGGACTCGATGAGGCTCCTGTGGCCAATCGTGGTAAACACACATCTTTGCCAAATGGTGGAGGGCAGGCTGCCCCTTCTCTCTGCCTATCATCCCGCCAACTTTTATCTCCTCTTGCTCAAGAACCGAGGACCCGTCTAGGAAAGTCAGCATCCAGATTGCAGCAAGTGCAGGGGAGAGAGCAGAAAAAACAAACAGAAGGACGAAAATTATCCAATCATCATAACCCCAAACTGGGAACTCAGAATTCCCACCAGCTGATGAATGGGTAGATAAAATGTGGTATATCCATATAATGAATGATATTCTGTTGTGAAAAGCAATGAGATATCAGTACATGTACAATGTGGTGAATCTTAGAAACATGCCAAGTCCGAAGTCAGACACAAAGACCACATCCTGCACAGTCCCACTTACATGAAATGTCCAGGATAAGCAAGTCTACCAAAACGGGAAGCAGATGAGGTTGTCTAGGGCTGAGGGAGGTGGAGGAGCTCGAGATGGGGATGGCTAACGGGCACAGGGTTTCTTTTTCAGAATAATGGAAGGATTCTAACATTGCGGTGGTGGGGCACAACTATGTGAATATACTAAAAGACATTGAGTTGACTATTTTTATTTTTTTATGATTTTATTTGAGATAGAGAGAGAGAGAGAGAAAGAGGTAGCATGAGCGAGGGGAGGGGCAGAGGGAGAAGCAGGCTCTCCCCTGAGCAGGGAGCCTGATGTGGGGCTGGAGCCCGATGCGGGGCTTGATCCCAGGACCCCGGGATCATGACCCGAGCCGAAGGCAGACGCTTAGCCGACTGAACCCCCCAGGCGCCCCAAGTTGTATTTTATGGTATGTGAATTATATCTCAATAAAGCTGGGGTTATTTACTTATTTTTTAAAGAAAAGGACGTTAGAATAAGTACATCCGAGGAGGCAGAGATTGTCCCCTCTCCAGTCGTCTGTGATACTTATGAGTAGCCACCTGCACACTTAAGAGGCTACGTTCTAGACACGGGGTGGGTAATCATGTTCATCTTTCAAGGTAAGGGGGTAGACCCCTCTTCAGTAGCATTGGAGCACCACCCTGCTGTCACACAGCGAGGAGAGGAGGGAATGCCAACCCTAAAACCGGGCAGCCTGACTTCCCGCCCCAGCTGCTGGACGGTTCGGCTTTTAGGTAACTAATGCACTTTTTCAAGCGCCCACGGTGTTCAAAGCACCCCAGCAAATGAGCGATCCACTGTGTGTACTGCCCCAAATACAGACCTTCGATCAAATGAATCGATGTCAGTGCAAAGCAAATTATCTTTGTGTTTGTATACATATGGCATGCATATACTATTGTAAATATGCTCCACGTATGTATGTTACCTACCGCAGGAATGACTTTTGTTAAACTGGCCAAGAATTTTACAGGTTTAGGAAATTGAATGTATTTTGACTACATTGCCTAGAGTAGACACTGAGTAAATGTTTGAGGTGTCCCCCCAAACCCATCTGGTGTATAATTATACGTGGCCGAGGGGAACTGCACAGTTCTAGCGAGCTGGATTTATTTTAAACCAGTTTGAAAAATTAAAAATACGTTAATACCTAAGATCTTAAGAGCAGCATTGAACATTAGATTCTACATTTATATTTTCTCAGGAGCAAGGCTGCATAGCACAAATTAGCATCCCATGAGGATGAGGCAGACAAAGAATTTATGGTCAGCCAAATAAGGGTTTAGGTCAGTGATGGGCAAACTTTAGTGTAAAAGACAAGATAGTAACTATTTTAGGCTTTAGGCTTTGCAGTCAAACTATAGTCTCTATTACATATTTTTCTTTGTGTTATTTTTGAAACAGCCATTTAATAATGTAAAAGTATTCTTAGATCATTGCAATACAAAACAGATGCATTTGAATCTGGGTCTGAAGTTTGCCACATCAACCAAATTCAGTGTCCAGTTGGTGGCCCAAAGAGTTATTGCCTTCTTTTCAAGGGCTGCTCGGTGCATTCTGTATGGGGAGGCTTTTCAATTGGCGTTCTCTGCCATGATGAAAAAATGTATCGTACATAGACCATTTATTAGTGTCAAGAAGTTAATCAGAATATCTTCCAACTACTGCACGCGCTAATTTTTCTCTTCCTGTAGCCTATTCAGTGGATGTATTTTGGTCTGTTGGCTCCAAACCTTCCCCTTGCCCTTGGACCCAACATCGCCGCTCTGCCTACTTCCCAAGGAGACTGGGTTCCCACTCTCTGTCCAGGTTGTGCATTTCAGAGACCAACAGCACAGCCAGATTCTTCTTTCTCTCCAGATTCAGAAGCTGAAGAAATTACAGGAACTGGGGTCAGTAGCAGGGACGAGATGCCTCCTGCTGGACTCATGGAAGCATTTTATCTGTCCCTGTTGTCCCAGGGACGCTCCTGAGACCACGCACTACTGGGGTGTGATGGCATGCAGGTCCTAAAGGGAAGGATAGCACTTCCTAAGTTCCTAACCTCAGCCTAGGTAACTCAAAAAAAAAAAAAAAAAAAAAAGCCACAAGACCCCAGATACTCTTCATGGAGAGTTTTTGGAACAACCCATAAGAAGCCAAATAGAGAGAAGGAAGTAACGCATCTACCCATTTAAATCTTTTCAGATGAAATTTTGACAAGATTTTTTTAGTTTGTTTCCTTATGTATGCTGGCCCCTTCTGCCCCCCCGGCAAGCTGTGCTGCTGGAGCGAAAAGACACACCGGTCTCAAGTCTGTGCCTCCTTTGCCATCATTCAGTCTCTTAATGTCATTTAAACATCTTCTTTTTTTTTTTGTCCCTTTTGGGTCAATTTTCTGCTCTGCCACGTTGAAATCTCCGGGTTGTGTAGTTTACACCAAAAAGAGAGCGTGAATCCCAAACTTGGGAAAACAAAATGGAAGAACTGGTAAAAGCATGAACTGCCAAACCTTGAAAAGAACAGCTCTTAGGAAAGAAAACCAACGGAGGCAGAACTCCTTGGAAACTGGGCGTGCAAAATAGTCTTGAGTTTCTCCTTAAAAATGTACATGAAACAACCTCATATTCTCATCTTTAATTTTCTGTGTTTTCTTTGTAAGCAATAGTGTGTCTTTGAAAATTGATTTGCAGCCATCTGTTCCCCTATGAAAGAAGAATCCCTTATTTTTCAACTTCAATCATTTAGCTTGAAATTTGACTGTGAATCTAACTTTATCAATATCAAATTCCAACAGATAGGTAAGGAATTTTGGATAATACAAGGATACGTAGGAGCATTTTGACTCTTTTAGATGGTTTTTCGAATTAAAGTTAGATAAACAGTAAAAGTGATGACTAGGAAACATGCAGCAAAGGTGAAATATAAAAAAGGCTTCAGAAAGAAGTCCAGTAAAAATGGGAGTGTGCTGAGGGAAACAGCGGAAAAATCAGAGCCCAGGTGTGGGACCACTTTATTTCAATGAACCTTCTGTGAAGCTGAGTTGGACATTTAGAATCGTTTTATAAGCAATTCAATAAGTCAAGCCACTGAACTAATGCTTGCCTGATTGCTTTAGGTGGAACTTTTAACTAAATTACATGATTGACATTTTTGTCATTTTCACACACATTCTTTCACCAGCCTTGCACCTATGTTGGACCAATTTTTTCCTTCCTTTTCTTCAAGTCCATTCTACGGAATGTGAGCTATGAGGAGCCATTTTATTAAAAAAAAAAATTCCTGGGGCTCCTGGTTGTCTCAGTCAGTTAAGCATCTGCCTTTGAATCAAGTCACGGTCCCAAGTTCTTGTGATCAAGTCCTGCACCAGGCTTCTTGCCCAATGGGAATCTGCTTCCCCTTCTCTCCCTCTGCCATTCCCCCTGCTTGTGCTCTCTCGCTCCCTCGCTCTATCTCTCAAATAAGTGAAATCTTTTAAAAAACAAAATTACCAGGGTGCCTGGGTGGCTCAGTGGGTTAAAGCCTCTGTCTTCAGCTCAGGTCATGATCTCAGGGTCCTGGGATCGAGCCCCACATCGGGCTCTCTGCTCAGTGGGGAGCCTGCTTCCCCCTCTCCCTCTGCCTGCCTCTCTGCCTGCTTGTGATCTCTCTCTCTCTCTCTCTCTCTGTCAAGTAAATAAATAAAATCTTTAAAAAAAAGTTACTGGACCTTATCGATTTCAAATTTACCTTCTCTGCATTTGTGGGCAAGGTATAATTAAAACATGCAGTTCTGGTAGGTAGTGAGATGGAAATTCCAGACACTCCATAAGAAATTAGCAAGAAAATTTATTATATTACATGTATTTTTATGGTGAATATTAGTACTGTTTTTATATAGTATATACTTATATATAATATAGTATGAGTTCATATAGTATATTATTTAATATATAAACTACAGCAATGTATCATATAGTATATATCATATATTTATACATTATTTTATATAGTGTATATAATAAATATTTAACTATAATAAGTTAAAATAACTTGTTAGGTAATGACTATTTAACTTAAAATCTAAAAATACACAACTCCAGTGGTCCAGTGTCTTTGCAACCTTCAAAGTTGATGAATGCAAAACTCAATTTGCAAAACTTCCCTAGATTTATCAAAGAGAACCCTACGAAGTAGGCATTGTATACCTTTGGTGCCATCCTTTTCTTGCTTGTCCACTGTCTCATCCAAATATATATATTTTTTACTATTACCCAGGCGTTATTTTCCAAGAGCTAGCTGGAAAGGGTTCACTCTAGAGTAGTTCTACACCCCTGGAGGACTCCTGACATCCATACTAATTAAACAGATGGTAGTAAGACTGTGGCAGTTCTGGACAGATGGACCTGCCCAATTCTCCAACATGTTATGGATTGATGTAGTTGTTGACTCCACCTTCAATAGTGTCCTTGCAGTTGGAGACAGAGGACACCAAGGCAGTCAGTCCTCGTCTTATCTGCAGAGAAAGTAAGACTCCAATTAGTTGAACTCCGTTAATTTTATATGTCCTCAGTAACAAAGAAATGTATTAATATAAGTCAGTTTCATGGAGGAGAGTTTAATCTGATATAAATGCAAATTTGATATAACTTTTGTCCATGATTTTATTAAAAAAATATATCTAAGTATAACAGCATGTATGCCACTCTGTTTTGTATAATTTAACCATGCCAAATCAGGGCTTGTTTAGTAAAAGTAAAATAAGAACAAATAAAAAAATATATATATATACACACACATATATATATGTATATATATTCACACAAGATGCTGCTAGCACAGAGCTGTGGGAATTGAGTCAATGTCTTAAGTGTAAGTTAACTACATCTTGACTACGTACATACTGGTCTGGCCAGCACTGGGAGAGAGATTTTGTTCCTTTTGAATGCCTAACATTGAAATTTAATATATGTATGTTAAAAATCTTGAACTAACTATTTCTCTAATGATCTAGAAACAGAAATATATCAGACATGTATTGATATAACACAATTTAAAATGAATTTTTGGGATGCGGGGAGAGGTATGGTTGAGAGATGCCATATGACTTCAGCATCGTTGCCGATCTCTTTCTGTATTTAATGGACAATCTGAAATGCTGACTGTTATATATAATCCCTGTTTATATAATATAAATTTTAGACTTTTCCACTGGGAAAACATCAAAAGTGTGCCCTTTGTTTCCACTGTTCATTCGGTAACTCGAGGAAATGCATTACCTGCCTTAGAGGTTTGCATGTGTGGTCTGTTTTTTTATCATACAGTGAAGACCCAGCAGGCTTGAAGTCTGACCAACCCACTCTGACTTGGACTCTCATAATTTTCTTGTGCAACACCTTATTCTTGTCACTGAGTTTATGTGTGTGTTCACGTGTGTGTGTATGCATGTACACATGATTCGGTGAGGACAGAGCCTGTGTCTCTTCTACGTGTTGTGTGTTAGGCATTCAATCATTGGCTGAATGAATGAATGCACGTGATATTTAAAGAGTGTTTAAAACCAAGCATTAGAAATTGCCAGACTGAACTTGGGGGCTAAAGAGGGAGGAAGAGAAAGTGAGAAGGGAACTTGTTAAGAGATAACGCCACGTATATGATGAACACGGGGTTGGAAATGGCTCAGGATATAAAGGATGTGATACTGGAAGAGATTATCTTAAGTTAATCTTAAAAACTTTATCTTAGCATTGCTTTACCTTGCTTCTGGTCGCATGTTACTTAGTCTGATTTATCCATGCCTCACACTCAGAAAGGTCTCGAAGCAGGTCATTGGGTGTTAGTGTGTAAACAGGGAGGGTGTTCTGTTGCCTCCATTCCCCACGGGTGCCAGCAAAATGCCTTGTGAATAGGAGATATACAGGGTCTCTCTCTCTTGAAGGTTTTACTTATCTATTTGAGAGAGAGCAGGGTGAGAGGCAGAGGGAGAAGCAGGCTCCCCGCTGAGCAAGGAGCCTGATGGGGGGCTCGATCCCAGGACTCTGGGATCATGACCTGAGCTGAAGACAGACACTTAACTGACTGAGCCCCCAGGCGCCCCCATGCAGGGTCTCTTAAGTTTCCTGTTCCGGCCTTTGAGAATTTCTCAGCTGCATTCTTTTTAGCTTTGTCTAAAGAATTTACTTTGTAGCATATGTTAGGGACTTGCCAAAAAGGATTTTTTGAGCTGGTGCACTGGACTATGAACTTGCAGGTTCTGGAGGATACCCACGTGTTGGGGTGGTAATTGCAGGACAAAAGATACAGAGAATCGCCAGGGGACCACAAAAGCAATCAGGCGTTCTGGCATAGAGGCATCCATAAAGACACACCCCAGGAATCACATGCCCGATTTCCCATTTATCAGCGTCCTGACTCAATATTATAAATGGATGCAACAATTAATCAGAATGTACGGCACAAGGAATTGTAGCTTTGGGTGTAAATTTTAACCAGATGGCTTGTAAGGTTTTCTTAGATGTTGAAGATCTATGACAAATACATGCATAGAAAATTCTAACTAGTGTGATCATTATGATAAGCACCCTTTGGGGTCCCCTCAGTGCCAACATGTGTTGTTTCATTTAATCACAACTCAGGTGTGGGTCCACTGACACCGCCCCCCCATTGTAATGATCTGCCCCGACTGGGGCTGAGTGCTTTAAATGCAGTGTTTGAGATCATCCCAGCCACTATAGAAGTGCCATTTTACTGTGTCCATATCACAGATGAAAAGAAATGTTAGGGTTTGCGACGCTTAGTGACCTACCTGGTGCCTGGACTAGCTATACCGGGTTTGATCTCGAGTCTGTCTGGACGCAGCGCCTTTCTCCCACACTCAGCTGTTAGAGCTATGGGCAGACGTTTTAAGGAGGGACATAACGGTGTTAGGAGGGGACGCAGGAAGCCTCCGCAGAAGGCATTCCATTGAAGAACCGACGTGCGGCCTCACGCCTGAGTCTGATGGTGCTACTTCGGCCCCCTTGATGCTGGGATCAGAAGGTGAAGGCAGCCGGAGCAAGAAAGGGTGTGGCTGAGTTCCTCTCAAGTTCCTGTTCCATGAGCCATCAAGTCATTGAGTTTCATACACCGTTTCTCCTTGCTTCCTTTGGCTTGGGTTTTCGGAGTAGAAAAAGGATACGGACATCCCACTTTTCTTTATGATAGGATCATGTGATGAGTTCCTAAATGTTCTCTCTCTTCTTCTGTCTGTCTCTGGTTATGTCATGGTCTCTACATGATTCCCCTGGAATGTGTCCGTTTCCTAACCTGCTAATTGCTTCATTTTGCATATGTAAGGGCCATACATCTCCCAGATTGAATACAACCCTCAGTGGTGACTTCTTTAATTTGTCATTGGCCAGAAAGAATGGA
>JAQQSY010003970.1:0-12618 GCA_028646535.1 Procyon lotor
TTCCCGGAAGGAGTGAGGTTACACAGGCCGGGAGGAGACAGCCAGCTGAAGGAAGACAAGTATGCATGCAAAGGCTGTGATGAGTGGGAACACAAGGTACTAGGGAGAAATCAAGCGGTGCAGCAGGGTTGGAGTTTGAGATGCTGAAAAAGGACTGGCCAGGAGGTGAGCCCTCCATGCCATGCTAAGGGATGTGGAGTGTAACAGGAAGATCACGGCGGGGAGGGGGGGTGGTGTTTAAATTGGGGCTAATATGACCAGAGCTCTAGAACAATGCCTGGCTCCCAGCAGGAGCTCAGGATCTATTAACTGAGTGAAGAAATGGAAGGCTCAATGGCAGCTCCGTTGAAGTTGGGAGGCACGAAAATGAGGGAGAGGCAGGGAAGCCCATTAGGAAACTGCCTTCCTTAATTACTCAAGGTCTGAACTAAGGTTCTGGACATTGTGACAACAAAGACAGAATAGATTTTAGGAAGGTGAGATGAGCTTCCTCTCTTTCTCCCAATGTCCCGCCCTTTCTAGATGGGTAGGATCCCCTCGCATGGCACACCGTGTTACTCAGCATAAACCTGTTACCTGGCTTCTGAGATTGAATGGAAACTTTTGGTTCAACTGACTCTTAGGTGAATGAATGATTAAATTAACATGTGAAGAGTATTGGTGGCTTTAAATGCACATCTACCTATGATAAATTTCTGTCCTCTGGGCATCTACTCTATTAAATTACTATAGATCTGAGTTATTTGCCAAGTTCTTGCTTGAACTAGAAAGAACCTATAACTATATAGTAGAATTTAGACATTCTAAGCAAGTGAAAACTTAACTCTTGGTATAATACAGATTTTAAAACCGATTTTCAACATTTCAAGCCATAAGGTTGTGTCACTCCCTGTGGTTATCTTAAATCCAGTTAATGAGGGAATTGTGAGTTGGGTCTCAAGGCACAAACATTTGCAGGAAGAAGCTTGCAATGCAGAATTCTCTAAACCATTTAGGTGTTGCACATCCTTATTTTTTGGTGGTTCTTTATTATTATTTTTTATAAGATTTTTTTTGCTTTATGGACAGAGACATATAGCCAGAAAGCACAAGCAGGGGGAATGGCATAGGGACAGGAAGAAGCAGGCTCCTCACTGAGTGGGGAGCCCCATGTGGGGCTCCAGCCCAGGACCCCAGGATCATGACCTGAGCTAAAGGCAGACACTTAACTGACCGAGACACCCAGGCACCCTGGTGGTTCCTTATTATTATATGTTTTACATGAAATATATATACTCATATGTATTAGAATAAATGTAACCAGCATATCAAACTTGTGATTGCAGGGATGATACAGAAAAGTAAAAACCAACTTAGTCAACTAAGAATACAATAGTGCAGGCACTACTCAGATACATATAAAGATTATGGGTGCGCTGAATGAATGACAGGAAAAAAGCAGTTCTCAAATGCAAGTGGTAAGACCAATACTTCCTGTATTTCTTAGTAAATTCCAGTCAATTTTCTGCAGAGTCAAAGTTATTTTGTTTTTTTATTATAACAATAATTGTTATAATTTTATAACTTTTTTTTATAACTTTTTATAAATTTTATAATTTTATAATTTTATAATAATTGTTATAATAATAATTGTTATATCATTATTACTTATTACTTATTATCTACCTTAGGCAATTGGGAAGAGTTTTCACCCGTTAGATTTGGGTATGTATCATCCATGCTTCCTTCTACTGAGTATCTACAAAGTCTGTACAAGGTGTTTATATGCCGTATCTTTGGATTATTGTCTTTCATGTTCACAACGAATGTGCAAGAAAGGCATCAGTATTACCACTTTGGAGATGAGGAAATCGAGGGGCAAAAATGTTGGGCAAACCTCCCAAGATCAAAGAGCCAGTAAATAATGAAGCTGAGAGTTCTACAAGATCTTCTAAATCGAATGTCTGTGTTCTGTCCACAGCACACCCTGCCTCCTGACCAACCCATCCTGTGGAATGCCCAGGATTTGGAGACAGGCATGCTATAGCTGAAGTGGAAACCATACAATACAATTTACCCGGGGGAAAAAAACCCAGGACGGATCTATAAGAAGAGAAGCAACATTTAACAAGGGTCTTTGAAATTGACTTCATACCTCCCTGGTTACAAATGCTGTCAAACAGAGACCCTTCTTTTTATTTATTTGTTTGTTTGTTTGTTTGTTTGTTTGTTTATTTATTTATTTACTTGATGGAGAGAGAGATCACAAGTAGGCAGAGAGGCAGGCAGAGGGGGGGCGGGGAAGAAGGCTCCCCGCCGAACAGAGAGCCTGATGTGGGGCTTGATCCCAGGACCCTGAGATCATGACCTGAGCCGAAGGCAGAGGCTTTAACCCACTGAGCCACCCAGGTGCCCCAACAGAGACCCTTCTTAATACAACTACATGCCGTGGAAGAAATACAGACCAGGCTTACTGTTCTCAATATAGATGAAGAAGCAAAATTTTCTCAGGGAAATTACAGACACTTGCCCAAGGTTACAGGCCAATTTAAGGCAGATTCCTGTTTAAGCATTTATGGCAGGATCCTTCTGAGAAACACAATTCAGTATTCCCAGTCTGTGACACTGTGTGGAATTCTAGCCGGTTCATAGTTCAGTAGAAGGCCAGCGAGAGGCCTCGTGGAAGCAACTGCCCCAGATGGACTCCCCCCACTCCCAAGTAGAGCAGGAGGGAAGACCAGCATGTGAGCCTCACTGGATCCCACACGTGGTTTGTTGCATCAAATATCTTTTAAAAAAAAAAGATTTTATTTACTTATTTGACAGAGAGAAAGAGATCACAAGTAGGCAGAGAGGCAGGCAGAGGGAGATGGGGAAGCAGACTCCCCACCAAGCAGAGAGCCCGATGAGGGGCTTGATCCCAGGACTCTAAGATCATGACCTGAGCTGAAGGCAGAGGCTTTAACCCGCTGAGCCGCCCAGGTGCCCCATGTTGCATCAAATATCTTGACTCTTGTTGGTGTGCAGCCTTTCATTCAACCATCCAACCATCCATCCAATCATTCATCCATCCAACCTACCAGCCATCCAACCATCATCACCATCATCATCACTACTAATATTGAAAGTTGCTTTGTGATGATACTGTGGTAAGATAGGAAGTTATAAAGTCAAATAAGACTGGTTCTCTGCTTTTAAGGATCTCTCTGTACAAAGGAAGAGACAGATGTATAAAAATAATTGTATTATAAAATGGACAATCTAAAAAAATGCTAGAAAGATGGCTGAGACTTCACGATGGAGCAAGCAACTAATGGGGGGAGAGCGTGTGATGTAGAGAAAGTTCCATGCAGGAAGAGTCACCTGAAGGAGGCTTAATTTTGGGTGAGGAAGGAGAAGGGGCTTCTCAGGGATGAGGTTTGTACAGAGGCACATAGTTACAGAACATGCTGATATGTTTGGACAAATGCACGTGCTTCTAAATCACTGGGTCGTAAAATGTGAGGAAAGAAGTGTAGAGGTTGGGAGACAGAACGGAGGGCCAGACCGGATGTCCCGGCCAGAGGGAAGCCCGGAGGACAGCTGATTCTAGATGTGCAAAGAAGACTTTGAATGTGCATCATTTATAGAAAACAGAATGTGACAGGGTGTGTGTGTGTATGTGCGTGTGTGTGTTTGTGTGTGTTTAGTGTCAGGGCCTGAGATATGGAGAATGAATATAAAGGGGAAAAGAGGGTCTCAGACGTATTAGCACATTGAAAGACAAGCTGCTGGCTTTCAGGATTCATAGCCCCTTTTACATTGGGTGCTCTTCAGTGTCCTTAATGATTTTTTTTTCATCTGTTTTCTTTTAAAGAAAGTTTTATTTCGTTATTTTTAAAGATTTTATTTATTTGTTTGACACAGAGAGAGAAAGAGCACAAGCAGAGGTGAGGCAGAGGGAGAAGCAGGCTTCCCACTGAGCAAGGAGCGATGCGGGACTCGATCTCAGGACCCTGGGATCATGACCTGAGCCTGAAAGCAGAGCTTGACTGACTGAGCCACCCAGGCGCCCCTTAAAGGAAGTTTTAAAGTAATGTAAGTACATGTGGAAAACAAAACAAGGAAAAGACATATAAATCCATATATATATCACCTATGATCTCCTTCACTGTTTTGGAAACAACTTTGTGTATTTTTTTCCCTAGTTCTTATATCTGTTGGTAGAAAATTAAAGGAGAGAGAAAAGAGTCCCCCATAATCTACTATGACAGCAATTTATCACTTATTTCTTAGAAGAAATTAAAAAGGAAAGACGTAGGGGACGGAGGACCGGAATTAGTGGCATCACCAGCTTATCCCTGTACGTCCTCCCCAGCTCAGGGCGGGTCTTCCCACCTGACTGGGGGCGGGGTGGGGGTGGGGTGGTCGGGGGGAGAGGCGGCGGATGGATATGACTTGTGAGGGGTGCGATATTAGTGTTAGTAAGAAGTGGTCAGTAATTTCGCCCTAAGGAGCTCCCTTCTTTCCTTGGGGTTCTTAAAGAAGCCAGAGGGTTGGATTTCACTGCATGCTTGTGACCAGCAGGCTGTGCGCCGCGGCGGGACTGTTTTCCTGGGCTCTCCTTCCGCGTGACGTCACAGGAAGGGGCGGGGGCTCGTGTCCAGACTGGTCCCCAGGTGAGGACTTGGGAGGGTGAGACTCGCTTCTTTACTTCCAAAATCTGCTTGTCAGAATCAGGACACAGTGATTATTGTCTCAAAAGCTTGTCTTGTTAGGCGAGACAAAGCTTAGTTAACACTAAGAACTAAAACGTTCTCGTATTTAGAACTTGGTGACCACAGTGAGCTTATTAGGTTTGCTTTCTTATTCTGGTATATACCATGCATGAAAAACTTGACCTTTGTTCTTTTTATCTCCCAAAGGGAAGTTTTTATGCATATGTATGAAAAACTTTCAAAAAGAAATAATATGGATTTGTATCACGTTTTAAGAAGTTATTATACCATAAGCCTTTTTCATGTTTTTACTTATATATGTATACACACATATATATACATACATCTATACACTTTCAGATGGCTATATATAGTTTTATAATTTATTTATTGTTCTCCACTGTATGATCTTTATTTGGCTTCTAGTTTTTCACTATTACAAATTAACCTTTGTACGCAAGTATCTTTTTCCATAGTTTATTTTCTGAGCTTTGAGTCCAAGGAAATGAATAATGAACCTAAGTAGGTGGTGGTTAGGAGCACAGGTCTCAGAGCCAAACAGACCAGATACAAAGTCTCAGCTTTAACATTTACCTGTGACACAATTTGTTCTGCTGTTGTTCTTGACATTTTCTTCTGACAAATTGTGACAATATTACCTAACACACAGATTTGGTTGTAATAAAGAAGTAAAATAATCTTTATATATGACAATCAAAACACATTAATGCTTTGTTATTGACTGCATTTTGTGTATTTATTTTTTAAGATTTTATTTATTTGTTAGAGCACAAGCAGGGGGAGCTGTAGGCAGAGGGAGAAGCAAGCTCCCCGCTGAGCAAGGAGTTGGGCATGGAACTTGATCCCAGGACCCAGGGATCATGACCTGAGCTGAAGGCAGATGCTTAACCAACTGACCCACTCAGGAGTCTCTATTGTCTACATTTTAATTTTACTAGGTTACAGAAGTGCTTCTCAAATGTGACCTAACAATACAGAATTGCCAGTAAAAAGTGTAAGAGCACAACTGGCTTTGGATATCACCCTTTCTAGAAATTCTATAGGATAAAATTTTTTTTAACTGCCTTATTTTTTACTTTCAATTTCCAAAACTTAAAAATGAAGATACCAGAAGCCTAATTAATCCTTTTATATGGAGCATCTTTATTTGGAGTGGCTACTACAAATACACAAAAAAGTGATCCTAACTACCATTAGGGAAAGAGGGCAACAACCTATCTCACTCCTCCCTGCTGGCCAGGGTTGCTGCCGAAGAAGGAACGGCTGCAGGGTGTCATCCCGAGAGTCTGTCTAAGGGTCCCCGGTAGAAGTCGGTAGGGGCTCTCTCCCTCTGTGGCTGCATAGACAGGCCCATCTATAGATACCTGATGGACTGATGGACTCCAAACGAGACCAGACAAATCTGAGAAAGGCATTTAGAATACAAGAACTGAAAAGAAGCAGGAGGAAGATGACTAATAGCAGAGCCATTAACGGCCACACCAGGAGTTGATGTCTGTGTCCCGATCGACTTCCATCAGGGGAGAGGTCCTCCACTTGGGCTAGCAGGTTATCTGAGCAATCCTGATCCGAGATGGTCTGACCCGTGTTGTTGATACAGAAGCAGCATTCTTCCCGGGGGGAAGGGGATGGGAGTTCCTATTTGTATGACGGGATCCTGGAGCGACAGTGCCTGGTTTGGCAGCAGGTGACTGTCCATGGGCCAGTGCCTGTCATTAGTTGATGGGACCCTTTGAACATTACGAGCGGTGTATACAGTAAGATCTTGTCCCGGAGTTAGTTTCATAGCCCCCGGGATTGAGAGAGCAGTGACTGCCGCCACTCAAAGACACGCCAACCAGCCATGGGCCACCAGGTTGAGGTTTTTGCTCGGATATCCCACTGGCTAAGGAGCTGGCGCTCTGGCCTGGGTGGGGACACCCAAGGTCATTCCTTTTCTTTTTGTCACCTACAGGCGGTAATCCTTCTCAGCAGGGAGGCTTAAAGCAGCAGCATTGAGTAATGCCTTCTTGGGATCCTTAAAGGTTTTTTCTGAATTTGAGTCCCATATTAATAGGTGAGTATAGCTGCTTGAGTTATCTCTGATCAACCAGTATAGGGGTGTGCTCCCTCCCTGCATCCTGGTATCCAGAAGCAGCAATAACCTTTTATGCCCAGGAAACCTCTCAATTGTCTTTTGAGTCCTAGGGAGAGGGTAGGAAACAATAGGCTGGATTCTATCCTCACCTAGCTTCCTCGTTCCATCAGGAAGGATCAAGCCCAAGTACTTGATGGAGGTCTTAGATAACTGTGCCTTGGGCTTGGAGGCCTTCTACCCTCTGACACCCAAAAAGTTGAGAAGGTCTTGAGGACCACTCTGAGTGCTCACTCAGAGGAGGCACACAACAGGAACTCATCCACTTATTGTCCTAGGACACAGTTCTCCATGGAGTCTCGAGACAGGGCTTGCCCAAACAGATGAGAACTGTTTTGGAGTCCCTGGGGCAAGACTGTCCATGTTAATTGAGTGGCTAGGTCAGTAGGATCTTCAGGTGCGAACAAGACCTGAGAGTCTGGGTGCATTGTAATGCCCAAAAAGGCATCCTTTAAGTCTAAAACTGTGAACCAACAGGCATCAGTGGGGATTTGAGCCAGTAGGGTGTAAGGGTTAGGAACTATGGGATGAAGCCAGACCACAGACGTCCCAAACCAGTCTCCATTCTCCATTAGGCTTCTGCACGCCCAAGGTCGGGGTGTTGCAGGGACACTATAGTACATTCTCTTAGGAGTCCCTGCTGTCTGAGGTTATGTATGATTTTTTTTTATCAGGCCCTCCCTTGCTTCTGGTTTTTGAGGGTATTGTTTCTGACAAGGGAATGTTGTGGGGCCTTTAAGGTGTATGCGAATGGGGCCCTGCAGTTAAGGTCTGAGCCACTTCTCCCTGAGTTGCCCAGACCTGGGGATTAGCATCAGCCATCAGCCAAGGGAAGGTAATTGCTAGTCTGTTCAGGGGCTATTAATATAGGAATTCTTAAATTGGCCATGCTATCTCTCCCCAGGAGATGAGTGGGGCTCTTAGGCATTATTAAGAAGGAATGGGAGAAAACTAGATCTCCCCAAGTGCATCCCAGCAGGCAGGAAGAATCTGGTTATGGGCCATCCAGTAACGCACTTAACATTAATGCTGCAGTTGGACAGTTGGCCTGAGGGGAAGAATAGAACAGAAAAGGTAGTTCCAGTATCTAAAAGGAAATTGATTGGCTTTCCCTCTATTTCCCAAATTACTCGAGGCTCTGGATTTTCAATGGTAAGGTGTTTTTGAGGAGTCACTCTAAGGAGCCCCAGGCCCCATCAGTCCTTACTGGGAGTGCTGGTTGTCTGAACCCTCACGAATCTGAGGGCGTTCAGATTTCCAGCGCCCTCCTCCACATACAGGCCTGGGGTTGTGGGGCTTTGACTTTTTCCCATGAGGGCATTCTCACCTGGGTGCCTTGGGTGCCCCAGAGGTGGCATCCGGTACATGAGTCTCGGGTGGCCGGGTGGCCAATGGCTTGTAGGGCCTCAACCAGAGCCTCCGATTTCTTTTTCAGCTCTTTTCCTGTTCCTTACTCTCCTCTTGGTCCTGGGTGTAAAAGACCCGATTAGCAGCTCCTAAGAGCTCTCCGAAGGTCCCCCTCAGAGCCAACAGTGAACTTTGGCAGCTTTTTTCAAATATCTGGGGCCGAATGGGTAGTGAATTTTGTCTTTCAGAATAATCTCGGCCTCAGGAGAACCGAGGGAGATAGCTATGTATTTAATGAGAGCCTCTCTCAGCCTTTTAAAGAAAACTGTTGGGTTTTCTTCCCAAGTCTGGGTGACAGTAACTTAGCATCTAGTTTAGCAACAGACCAAAAAATCCTTAATTTCTGTGCAATAAGAAGTCAAAAGCACAAACCTATGTTTAGTGATTAAGGCTTTAGCATTTTGCCCTATTCGGAAAAGACCTAGCTGTCCCACGAATTAAATCCTGTTCATCATCCAGGCAAAACTTTAAAGTTTCAGGTTACCAGTGACTTTGAAAGCTGCCCTTACCCATTACTCATGAAAACTTTGACACAGACAAGATCATCTTTCTGCTAACAAACTGCAACAGAAATAGCAGGAGCTTATTGACCTTCAGCAAACCGAGATAGAATACAAGTTTTATAGTTAATGGTGATAACTTTGACGACATATTTATCTTAATTAAACCAACAAAACTTAAATCACTTTAAATACCAAATTATATTTCACCCGGATTCTCTTTAGAAGTCAACCAGTTTGTTTCCCAGGGTCAGTTTTCACCGGAGACTCTGGTGGGGAAACCCGAGGGGAGCGCCATCCAAGGTGGTGCGGAAACAGAAGGAAGAGGGTGAGACAGAAGAGGCAGAGTGCTGCCCGAAGGCAGAGAAAGAAGGTTCTCGGGTCTGAACCTCATCAGCTCGGACGGGTGAGCAGATAGATGCAGATTTTTGTTCATCTGTGTTTTCCCCAAAGTGGAATTCAGCAGTCCATGTTGCGCCAGAGAGGACGGGGAACTTCCCCGAAATGAAAGGAGTTTCGGCAGCTGCTTGGGAATATTCTGTAAAGTCCCCGCCCTGGGGGAGACTAACCAGAGACAGTTGGCTCCAGTTCTGGCCATTAACACGGGAAACGAATGAGGAGAAGCCCTCAAGCATCAGTGGAGTTGCGGGATAGGCAGACAGGAAGGGGGAACTGGTGCTAGACCCAGACAAGCAATATTCCTTTGTTTTTCTCCCCTGCCCACAACTCCCTGCCCCCCCATGGTGGGTCATGAGAGGGAGCAGCCAGAAGGCTGGGATTAAACTTCCACAGCTGGCAGAGGCCTTGATTTTCCATAAGGCCCAGAAACATTGTACACAAGGTACTTCCCCCATCTTGCCTCCCGTTTGCAAAACAAGTCTAGCTGTAAAATGGTGTTATAATTGGTAGTTCCCTCAGACAGCCAGGATTCTCTCTCCAGTTCGTAGTGTGGCCATGCCTCGGTGCAAAAGAATACGAGTTGGGGCGCCTGCATGGCTCAGTCGGTTAAGCGTCTGCCTTCGGCTGAGGTCATAATTCCAGGGTTCTGGGATTGAGCCCTGCGTTGGGGTCCCTGCTCAGTGGGAAGCCTGCTTCTTCCTCTCCTGCTCCACCTGCTTGTGCTCTCTCTCTCCCTCTTTCTCTCTCAATCAATAAATAAAATCTTAAAAAGGAAAAAATATATAGGTCATTTTTTTTCTTTGAGTTTTGAGGGTCAAATTGGTCCCAGTTGTTCAGGATGCAACCCAGAGGTATATTGCTTTTAGCCAGGGAGTTACAGTTGCCCGTTTGTAGAAACAGAGGAGAAAGGTGTCCCTTCTGTCCCTTGTCTATAGCTGCCAGGGAGGGTGTCCCTGATGACTCGCCGGGCTGCTAAGTGACTTAGTAAGTTGGTTACTCGACTTCCAGAGAGTAACTCCTGTTTCCCAGGTTCTTTCCTTGTCTGTCTTCTCATGTCCCACCCTCGGGACTCTAGGGGTACCGACTGGGTACCGACCAAGTGAGACTCCTCTAGTGGTAGATGGATGAGCCTGACTCCTTTTAGCCCGTTGGAAGTTAGCATGAGGTCATAGTAAAAATACTCAGTGTGGCACAGCCATAATAGGAGATAAAAAAAGGCCAGCTGCTGGAGAGAGAAGACAGGATGCCCCCGGAGAGAGGGCAGTAACGTGGAAAGACCCTCATCCCTGAGCCTTGTCTTGTAATTCTTTCATAGATACTACGCAGCCAATGGGGAGTCCGTGGTAATTCCCATTTGGGGAGGGGGTGGCAATAGGCAGGGTGGGGCAGGTGGCCCCAGGGAGGTGAGGAAGTTGGATGGGACATTACAGAGAGCAGCACTCAGGGGTGTTGGATCGTACCCTCTATTTGAGCCTCTTCTCTATGTATGTGCAGACAAGGCAATGCCAGCACTTTCCTAATAGAGGAATCAAAGGGTGGGCTTCCTGAAGTATTGTTTGGGCCGGGACCCTGAGGTCTCGATGGCCTGCCCTTCTGGTTAATAGGAAGATTCCTTCCACCTGACTCGGTGGCCGGAGTAAGGGAGTATAAGTCAAAGATGCTGCCCTAGGCAGGACGGCAGAGACAGAAGGTAGTTCCTCACCGTGACAGGGAACTGTGAGTGTGACCCCTTGGAAGCCACCCGAACCAACCGCAGAAGGATGTCTACGGGGACTGTCCCAGATTTTTCCCATCATTCTCCTTGGGGAGGAATTAGCCGAGAAAGGAGCGATAGAGGGGTTTCTCTGGATGCCCGGATGAGGTTGGGAGGAGCCAAGTTCCTCCAAGAGCCTTTGGGTGTCCCCTGAAGAGTAGTTTTAGTCAGGACCCATCAGTTACTGCTTGGTTTTCCCAGGTTCCCGGTGTCTGGTGATCTGCCCTAAAAGGAAATTTGAGTCCTCGCCAAATCCAAATTCCCAACTGATGTTGGGGGATCAGCTTGAAAGGAACCCAGAAAGCCTGTCACCCGACACTTGAGAATGGCAACCTCACTAATTACTCTTACATGGCTGATGGGTGCCTACTGTTCTGAGAAGGAGGGGGAGGGGGGGAGAGAGGAGGGGGAGAGAGAGAGAGAGAGAGAGAGAGAGATTTGCTGCCCACTACTCACAGTAGATACCCTTGGTGATGGTGGAGATCCAGGGCGAGCCCCCACCAAATGTTAGAGGATTTGCGTCCCCTTAGTGCCCATGGTTCTTGGTCACGCTCCTTCGAAGAATGAAGAGATAGACCAGACAGAGTGGTGGGCAGCAAACAAAGTTTATTGAGCAAGAGTACAAAGCTCCCGTAGAGGGAGGATGGCCCAAGTGTGTTGCCCCTGGAGTTTCTAAGTTTGCGGGGTTTTACGAGCTCTTTTGCAGAACGTTCTTAAGCAATCAGGGAGTGCTGAGTCGTGCCAATCAGGGCTTTGGTCACATATCTGTCTGCCTATAAGGTTAATGTCCACGTGCTGGTGGTCCTTTTTTGCTCACGTCTGGGCACTTAGGTCTTACCTGCCCCTTGCCCGTGATATTGACAAATGCTTTTGTGGTTAATTGTCTTATTTTAGGAGATTTTACAGAAGTCATTTCTGCAAAGGCTGCAAAGCAGAATGTCAATGGGGTCCCTGTCTAAGCTGCAAAGCAGGATGTCAGTGCTGTTTTATCTCAGCCATCCCGAGTCCATGTTTTCTTGTTGGGGATGCCGACCCTGACTACCTACCTGTCCAACTAACTCCTAACACTACTATTTCCATTTCTCAGATCCCTGTGTGTGTTTGCCATGTTCCCTCTCTAGGACCGCTGCATGGCAGAATGGGGACCCTGGGAGAAGGGGCTGGATAGAACCGAAGGGCTGGAGAAGCTGCCAGTGATAACCTGTCTCCATCAGTTTTGTCCGCAATCGTCTGATCCCAAAGCCCCGTAACTCCTTGCTCCTACAGAGCCCCTTTAGACAAGGTGGACTTGCACCGCTTTACCACTCACATGCAGTGGGCAGGAAATTTGGCTCTAAGACGTGACATGGTTTGTCAGTGGAAAAACTAGACAGTCCTTTCCACTCAGTCCACACAAACCCCTTCCTACAGGTGAAATAGACCCATAACGTACGGTCTCTGATTCTGCCGTAAGAAGTCTAGCTACTTTCATTCTGATGCACTGTTACAGACAGACCTGAGGCCCACTTCCTCTGACTCAAGTAGGTTAATGCTGCAACTGAACTAACTTGAGTTCACTTCTGGATGAGTCAGAGAGAGAGACTACACCAGGTGGAGTGGTCGCACAAAGGAAACTTCATTTCATCAAATAAGGAGCTCGTGGGGCAGGACTTTCAAAGCCCTGACTCCTGGAGCAGGGGTGAGTGGGTTCCTTTAATTTAGGATTAGAATGAATATTCAGAAAGGGGA